>WBMZ01013504.1:21008-148660 GCA_013400975.1 Atrichornis clamosus | reverse complement strand
GCGCCGCCCGCCCCGCCCACCGCCGCCGCCGCCGGCCAATCCCGGCGGGCCGCCCGCCGCCGGCCAATGGGCAGCTCCCGCTCCGGCTCCCATCTCCGGGCAGCCTGGTAGAGGGGGCGGGGTGAGGGGCGGGGCCCGCGCCGCGGTGGGGCGGGGCCGACCGCGTCTCTGGGCAGCCTTGGGAAGAGGGGGCGGGGCCGTCGCCTCGGCACGTGCCTCCCGTTAGCCAATAGGGTGAGCGTCATGCAAAGGAGGCCCAGAGGCCACGCCCCGAGAGCAGGGGGCCCGGCCGCCGCGGCTCCCCCGGGCCGCTCCCGCTGCCCTCAGGAGGGTCCCCGAGGGTCCCCAGTTCGCGGTCACCGCTGTGATGAGCTGCCGGCCTCAGCTTCCCAGCCCGCCTGCCTGCCGACCCCGGGGCCAGACCCAGCCCCCGGCCGTCGCCATCCTCAGCCTCCCGGGACACCCCCTCCCCGGGGCGGGGGGCGAGCTGCTCTCCCTGCCAGAGCGGCAGGTCGTACATGCAGGAACACGACTGCCCTGCTGCCAGGCAGAGCAGGATGAGGTGTTTGCTCTAGGGGAAGTTGGGAGCACGCATGCGAGAGTGTGTGTGTGTGTGTGTGTGTGTGTGTGTGTGTGTGTGTGTTTGCCTCAGGTCGCCGGGATGGTTAGGAATGATGAGTCAGGGTTTCTAGGCTCCATGCTAATGCACGGACATGGAGTGTATAATTAGGACAGAGGCAAATCTATTATCTGCAGTCTCAGAGAGCTGGGGTATGAACCTCTTTTTTGCATCACGGCATCACTGCAGTTTCCATTTCCTCTGCGCTCTGTAGCTTTCAAACATGCATAGATGGGCCTTTAACACGAGTAGTCCCACCGACGTCAATAAAAGTTCATTAAATGTCGAGCGTTATATAATTCCTATCTTGAAAGATGATGATATAGAAGGTTTTGGGGGTGGGGGGGTTGTGGTTTTTATGGGTTTTTGGTGTTTTTTTGTTTTGTTTTGTTTTTTTTTAATGGGAACAGAATGCTATTACCCTATGAAATTCTAAGCAGATTTGGGATGTTACATTGTTTTCAAGGTTTCTCCTGGATAAATAATTTGAAATCAGCTGCTTGAGAACTGTGATCTGCTTTGCCTGGGAATACTTTCTATATTTGCAAAATGAATTGTTGCATAATTTAGTCAACTGGCTGGCTAAGAAGGGCACAATGCAGTTAGTAATTTACATATCTTAAAGGAGACTGATTGAACGTAGATCTGTCTGTGAGAACTTCTGAAAAGTTTCTCAGATCAGACTTTGCCACCATAAGTAAAATCCCATCCACAGAAACATTCGCCACCATCCTTTCCCTTCTATCCATTTCCAAAGGGATCTTTTCCTCAGGCAAAGCAACCTTCAACAGACAGACGCTCTGTGGACTCTGCTGTTGGGAATGCATCCAAGTGTTACAGTCACAGGCAGCCATACAAAATGCTTGGAGAGGAATACATGGAAAGGGATTGTTTTTGGGGGGTTGGTGGGTTTTTTTCCCCCAGACACTGTACTAGAAATGGCACCCCAACATGATAAAACAGTTTGCTTGAGTGCAGGTACTTGCTGTGCCATGTCTGAATCCCACATAGTGCAGCATGGTACTATTTAAACAAGGAGAAATGGGTAGCTGAACAGGTTCGTTTTCATCATCTAATCTGAATGTAATGCTAAAATTTAAGCAATGTGAATGATGTAAATGATGTAAATGACTTTTTATTTCTTGCCGAACTCCGTAATAATGTTATCTGCAATGAGAACTTTTAAAAGAAGCAGGAGGATCAGAGTTATTAAGCCACAAGCAAAGGAGAGTTCACTCTTCAGCTCAAGTAAGATCACTGAGCCATTTGCTGTTAAGTGTCTGGTTCAAAACTCATATCCATTGGCA
Source organism: Atrichornis clamosus (assembly GCA_013400975.1). NCBI lineage: Eukaryota > Metazoa > Chordata > Aves > Passeriformes > Menuridae > Atrichornis > Atrichornis clamosus. Next base: position 146,734 of record WBMZ01013504.1, on the reverse strand, counting down.
AGGATGGTAGCAGGCAAGTTTGAAACACAGGTAAGAGAAAGATTTTTGGCTGAGTTACTCCTAATACTGAACATTGGAACATTAGCAAATACTCAGATTTCAGTAATAGCATCCATTCATTTATTTTATATCCACAGTGACAAGTACACATGAATAAACATCCTTAAAAATGTGATTGGTTCCCACTCCCCTGCTGAAATTATTTATTCCTTGACTGGCAACTTCAAATCTTTGGCAAAGTCCATTAAACCCAGGAAAATTTTCCATTAGTCAGGTGTGAAAGTTAGGCTGACTTGTAAGGCAGTTTAAAATTCAAGAAATTTCATATCTAGTCTCTGTTCTACCACAAATGCCCTGTGAAAGAAAGCAGGACATGCATGCCCACATGCTTGAAGTATTTGGTTGACTAACCCTTACTTAAACAATAAGCACTTAAGTACCTTTGTGGCTCCCAGTCTTGCCTTTCAATACTTTAGTATCTGAGAAATGTCAAGAGAAACATAAACTTTGAAAGTGTTTCATTGTTTTTGGAAACAATACAGCAAATGGAAGGTGCCTAAAACCCTTTCTTGCACCCAACAAAAATTCTCTTGGATATCTTTTCTGAACTCCATTTTTCCCCTCTGGAATTCATTTTTTTTTAATTAAGAGTTTTAATGCCTAATAGAGATCACACATGTATGTAATAGGGTCAGACACACTGCTTACCCACTGTCAGTATTAGAAAATTAGAGTGGAGACTAGAGGCAATATAAGAATTTTCAAAACACCTGGACTCTTTCTAGATGCAGTGTTTGGAAATGAACTGCTGGGGTCTGTGTGACAACGATCCTGTAAAAGCGCCGTTTTTGTGCTCGGCTTACACCATCTGCGGAGTCCTGCCGCCTGCTAAGGCTTGTGCATGGGGGCCTGATTTTGAGCTCTTGGATCATTCCGTTTTGAGTTAAACACATGCATAAGTTCTGCAGAATAAAAGCCTGTCTTTGTACAAACTGGTTTCTTGGTGAATGTACCCATAGTTTTGGAAGTTCTCCTTGTAAACTTTTTGAAAGTTCTCCTTGTAAACTTATTGCTCAAAAGACATATGCAAAAATATCCAGTGCTCCCTTTACAATTGTCTGGCAGTTTTTATGATTCAACTGTACCTTTCTTGCCATCCACTGCTGTGGATTTCCTTGTTTTAGCCCAGCTACTGAGTCGTAAAGGAAAGCAGAATACTGAAATGAAGAGCTACTTGAGTTACAAGTAGCATGGCATCTTGGCCTACCTGGAAGTTTTAAGAAGGTTGTCCGTTCTGTAAACCCAACCAGTCCACTCTGCTGAGGTCACCTAGACAGGCTGTGAGCTATTGCTGTGTAAGGGTAAGGTGGAGATTTTTTTTTATCCTGATGATACAGAGCATACTGGCTTGAGACCATCACATCCTTTCAGAGATTATTGACCTGCTGCGATAGAGTTGCACAAGTGGTTACTGGTTTGAACAGATTTTTATCGTCAATGATCATAACTTTTGCAAAGTTTTAAAAACAAACACTATGATGAAACAACAAGGCAGGAACAAACTTACAAAGGAAGTAAGGATTTCTCTGCCTCCTGAAATCATCAGATGCATTTTTGGCAGAAACACTGCAGCCAGGCGTGGACTGCTGCCCTTGCTGGAGAAGTGGCTGAGATCAATGGCCTTTGCTAGAAGGCCAAATTTCTCCTAGTGCCTTATGTAGCCTTCAAGTTGACATAGTTCAAACGGATCGACTAAGAGACACAGGTGCACCTAGACATTGAGCTGCTTTCCTCCCCCAGAGCAAGCGCTCATGCTGCGTTTTAACAGTGTGATACCAGCTTGGAACTCCTGCTGGGCTGCCTGGAATTTGGACACAATGCATCTCCACTGTCTTCCAGAAAGCACCAAACCCCACAACCATCCACTGCACAACCATTCTGTAAGGGAGCACAGTGCAATAAACACCTGTTTATTTCAAGAGCAACGAGGTGGTCTGTAGATTGACTGTGCAGCATTGACCATACTGTGTGTCACAGAACAGTCAGCCCAGTGGCAATGTGCTGGGCAGGTGCTATGGGATGCTCACAAAATCCACATAATGCTTCCCTGAATCATGCACCTACTCTACAAGCAGGCAGTGCATTTGTTTATACATTAGTGAACAGCTTGATGCTTCCTGAAAAGGTTAGATTGACAAGATCCAGTGCTGTAAAATCGAACTTGTTATGCAGTGAAAACATTTGTTATTCAGAGACAACCAGCAGCTTGGAGAGAGAGGACGAGAGGGGGCAGCTGCCACGCAATAGCTCTGACTGGATTGCTGCAAGTCTAGAAATCCCACATGAAATTAAAAGATCCTCAAGTTTTGCCCAGAAGGAGGAAGAGAGAGCATGCCTGAGCACTCAGCTCTGGAGCCTTACCCAGTCTCCCTGTCTGACTGCCACAGTAAAGTGCTATGTGCATGGTTAAATGAGGTGATTGATACGTCACATGCCTTACGTTGCAAGACTACAGGAGTCATTCAGTAAAGCCATACTGAACGTGTATACACAGGAAAATAGATTTAGTTTCTTCAGGCCAAAAATCCAGCCCATTGTCATTATGTCAAATGAGTGAGAGTCCTGCCTTTATTATAATTTTTGTTACACTGTTTTAATGTAATTTGCACAGCATTTATATTACGTTGTTAGAGGAAGGAAGAGCAATCGATAAAGTTTGTGCCCTGAGTGATGTTACACACACTTTGACACTATTAAATTACTTCCCATCCTTACTATTATACATCCTAATTTGCAAAATGGGTGTTCAGATAATTATGTGAGACACAGGGATATGATAGTTTGTGGAATTCTTCCTCGAGGGTGGGGGTACACACTTTTTCATTTGCAGGGTTTAAGCTGTAACTAGATGAAGCACTTGAAATGATGTTTATCATAAGAGGCAATTATGGCCTGGCCCAGGAAAGCTGACCTCACTGACCTAATAGGCCTTTTTAATATCTGATTTCTTTGACAGTTAAATAACTCAAAAAAACATTAAATCACTACCCAACCAAGAAACCTCTTCTCCTCTCTCTCTTCATGGTCTTCTGTGGTTTGCATGAAAATTCACTAAATATATTTCAACATGTTGTTTACTTCAACTCAGCCTTCTGAGACCACATTGGCTAATGCTGCAAGCCCATAAATAGGGATCATCTGGAAAAAAAAAACCCCGTTATGCTTCAAGTTAACTTTGGAAATATTTCAGCCTGTGCAGTTTTTAGGAGTGATGCAGAGGGGAAATGTATTAGATGAAAAAAATATATTTGAAAATCAGGACAAAGGCAGCCTGGTCTTTCTCCCTGCTAAAGGAGGATTGCAAGTAATCTCTTGCAATGTATTCCTATTAATATTGGAGGTAGTCCTACCAAACAGATTTAATGACAGCAACAGGACTACCTGTGGTGACAGAAACACTGCCCGCTCCAGGATTGGAGGTGGAGTTCATGGGATGGACTTGGGTGCCTGGGGTCATATGTATGGAACAGGGACCAGTCTGGGTCTCAGCACTGACTGCACAACCGTGACACGAGGCACCACTTGCAGCACTGGGAAGGATGTGCCCGAGGTTTCATCCCTCTCCTAAACACGTGTGCCTGCATCGAAGCCGCAGTTATGACATCTCTGTGAGATGTAGGTGTTCTCTGGTGCTGTGGGCCTCAGTCCATGTGGCAAGATTTCCTCAAGAAGACAGAAATGCTGCTGGCCTTTGGCTGTAAAGTGGGAGTTCCTGCCTTGGCTCCCAGGTACATTGCATATCACTGAAGAGTACAACCTAACCACAGTAATACAGGTCAGGCTGGGTAAAACACCTCAAGCCTTCCTTCTGCAGCCAGGATACCACGAGGCCAGGAGTTCAAAAGCCAAGGAGCCAGAAGAGGGCAAGCAGGAGACAGCAGGTTGGGGAGGTGAACTGGAACCTGGCGTTTTGCTGCCTGTTTCCTCCCACTGCTTTGGCTCAGTTTTGTGCCTGGCCAATGCAAAGCACACAAGTGTCTTTGTCTGACTGAAAACTCCTAAAAGTTGTCAAGCAGCAGAACTTGTCTGTTTGTATTTTGCAAATGAAATGCTTGGTACAGCATGATGCCACTTTAAGGATGGAGCTGATCAGTGAAATTAGCTTCCTGTATTCACTGGCAAAGTTATGGCTTTCATTATGTTCAAATACGAAAACAAAAAAAAACAAATACAAAACTCAGCAGCTTTTAGGATATGGCACATAGTTTAGGTCCGTTTCCCATTGAAACCCAGGAGATATGAACATAAATGTTGGAAGATCAGGCTAAATTATGGCAGAGGTTATTCTTTGTTTTTAGACAAAGAAGAGCTGATGTGCTGAAAGATTTGCCTCTGTTATGGACTTGGCTTATTTTTATTTTAAAAATGTTTTTAGTCTGTTTCATTATTTTTCCAACGGTTGCACCCTGAGAAACCAGAGTGTCAGCGCAAGTGGGATTTTCTCAGAAGGTACCACAATTAGAAGCAATTAAGCATTTGAGTGGAGGCAGTTAGCACATGGGATCTTCCCCAGAAAAATCAGCTAAGTGCTGAAGGCTTGTTTGCATGATGTGTTTTTTCTTTCATTGATCTCTGTCTGGATGCTGGAGTTGTTCTTGGACAGGAGAGGTGTTGAGATTCTGCCTTAAAGAAAGACCCCTGCAGGGGAGTTAGCTGACTGAATCAGCAGCACAGTTTGCCTGTGCAGAGCCACACAAGCTGCTAGCCTTGGCACTTCTGCCTCCCTCCTTCCTGCACAGCCAGGCAGTGCCTGCTGTGATACACCAAAATACAGCAAGCAGGATGGGACCAGCCATCTGGCACTGCAGAGCAAGAGAAAAGGAGCAGCAGTTTCCCTGGACCAACATCAGCCAACTCCTTTCTGCTCCTGTCTTCTCTAGCCTGCTGTTTGTCTGCTGCTGGATGGAAATGCATGACTCCTTCATGTAGATTTTTCTTTGAAGACTCCCTGACCTATTTCAGCCAGCCATTACAGTAGTTATGAGCTCTATTTATAATGTCAGGACAGGGGAAAGGGAGGGTCAGTCTGAAAGGAAAAAAGAGTGTAATCAATGCACTTTGCTCTGCTGTTGAAGCCCTGGCAGTCAGCGCTTCAGCACTGGCACTCCTGAGCTGGAAATGGCAGAACCCAACTCCTGTTTGGGCAAATAAATGAATAATAACATGGGTCATTGCATCATGCTCTGCTAACTTCCAGATCCTTCTGGTATAACTGAACCTCAGGCACACAGACTGGACTATTTACTATGGCCACTGAAGCATTTATATTGACGAAGATTCATGAGAATGCTGGACAGCAGAAGCAGAGGAATGACTGCTTTATAGGTGAAGTGATGTCTTTGTACAGCACAGGATCTGAGATGGAAAACATGAAAGGCTTGTATTTCCACAGCAAGGTCATGTCTTAAGAATTTTATTTGTCCTCATTTCTATTTAAATGTCTTTTTATAGGGAAAAACAACTTTTAAAATTCAGGTTGTATTGCTCTAGAAACTTAACCTTCCTCAAGCTGGACTCTAAATCACTGGAGATCATGGATTTTCTTGTAAACAGACTACAGATCAGCTTCCTTTTTTGCATTTTTTGGCTCCCTTGTTCCAGAAACAGTATGGACCAAATTCTTCCCTGGCATAACTCCAGTCCTAGTACTCCTATTCTGAGAATGCTGGGCCAAATTCCCACTCCCTGTTTTGTCAATATATGTTCAGATCCACTCTGCTATAACCACTGGAGTCATATATCATTAGCACTAATCTATTGCTGAGCAGAATGTAGCCCTCTCTATAAATATCACTTTGGTGAAGGGAAGTAAGGAAAATAATGCTGAATGTGGCCTTAAACTTATTACTTACTCTGTTGAGAGATCATTCACTCTTGGCTTAACTTATTTCAAGCATGACTGTCCAGGAAATAATGTATATCTGTGAGTGGAATGAGACTCAATAAGAGTCAATAAGGCCCGGTGTTATGTGGTATTAATAAATGTATATTTGTGCTGAAGCATGCTAAGCCTTAAAGGCTGGGTATAAATATCAATGTCTATTGAATTTTGGGAGAGATGGCTGGCAGTAACCACGCTCAATGTCATTCTGCAATATGTAATCTGTGTTTACATGGTGACTATTCATAGGCACGTTCCTGTTGGTAGGCAGAGAATTTGTCTCTTTCTAGTCAGTTTATGAGAAGTGAATTTCTTCCCTTACTTCCCTGGCAGGATTGTTAGGTTTTCTTTGAGTAAAGCAGCAGTGATGTGCTATGGAGCAAGTAATGTGTGAGCCGAAAGCACTGGAGAAATAGTGCCAAGAAGTCCACCTTTGGGTGAGGGTAGCACTTGACTGAAGGCAAAGGGGATCCTGGTGCCTCAAGCAAGTTCCTGCAGCTGGCGAGCAAAGCATCTCTGTGCAGACTGGGGATCCTCCGAACATCCGCAGCGACTTCTCCCCACGATAAAACTTGGCATTTAATCAGAAAGAGTGTCGTAAGCGGTGAGGACAAGCCATACTGCAACAGAAGGATGTGGTTTACAAGCGGTGTCTGTAACATGATTAAGCTCAGGGAGGCAGAAGAAAGTGGCTGGTAACTGTTTGTCAGTGTGGTGAACAACTTGCAACTGTGCCAGGTAATTTTGTCGGTTGTGTTCTGAGCTGCCACGTGCTGCTGTTGTTAAAGTATTGCCAACTTGTTTAGCTGTGGGTGGGAGAGAGGGTCATAAGTGAATAAATCACATCTTTGGGTTTACATACCTGTAGCCAGCTGTCCCAAAGCAGAGAAGCTGATATTTAATACATAAAAGACTGGAAAAATTAGTTGTTGCCTGCAAAAAAAAATTAAAATAGAGGCAAGTCCTGTCTACTTCATGTTTTCCTTTTCCCCACTGGGATGATGGACATGAGAGATTATTCAGAAACAAGAAGGGATGCCAGTCAACTGCTGTGGAGGCACCTGTCCTGGGTGGGCACTATGGCAGCAGTGAAACTCCCAAGTGCTAAAAATATTGTCATCTTCTCAAGCCACCTGGCACCCGAGCCCAAGTCTCCATTGCCCCTGTGTGCTGAGGCTCACTGTTAAAACAAGGCACAGGGGGCTGGGACAGCTGACTGCTGCCTTCTGGGACTGCCACAGACTTCTTGTGTCTTCTTTTGTGTAGGAATTATTCTCTAGAGACAAAATACTCACCAGCATACAGCTTCACCAAGAAAAGCAGCCAGGATTTGTTATTCTGTGAAACTGGAGTCTCCTTTCCCACACCTCGAATTGCTTTGAAGGTCTTTAAGCTTTTTGTAATGATGAAGGGCAGCATGAGGTGCTGGAGAATCAGTACCCATCTGCCTCCTGATACTCCCTTTCAAGGCTTCCTGAAGTACTTGGAGGTCCACTCATGTAAGATACTTCATGAACAGTGAAAATAAAAGTCCAGAAAGAGCAGATATCTGTGGAGTTATCAAAGAACAGTGTCTGCACTGGATAAGCTGCAGAGAAAGTAAAACAGGAAAGTAGTCAAACTGAACACAAAGCTGATGTGGCTGCTGAACTCTTGATAATGGCAACAATGTGAAGAACTCAACCGATCATGCACAGTGTGTCTGAAGTTATCTGAGCGATGGACGGAAATAAATTTTATTCTTCTCACCAAGAAAGGCAGTGCGATAGTTTTAATGTGATCTCATTTTATTCTGCTATCCACACTTTTCCTGCAGTTCATGCTAAAATGATTAGCCAGGTTAGGGTTTCCTAGGAGAGCCACAAGGCCTGGTGGGACATTAGCTGTCTAATGAGTAAGCCAAAGCACAGCCACAGCCTGTGCTGGAACAGGGTGCCCAGACCGACAAGCTTGTGTTTCCTAGAGTTTGTACTGACACACGGGGCAGTGCTGTGCCGGGGGTGGTCCATGAGCAGGATCCGTTGGCTTCCTCAGCTCTGGGTTGGATGTTTAACTGTCTTCCAGCCCTTGAGCAGAGCCACTGGGCAGCACCACGGGCTTTCATCCCATCACATCCTATTCCTCGAGAGGACAGAAACTATTGGGAGGACCCCATAGGAAGGCAGGCAGGTTCTAGGCCTCCGGGCCATCCTGCATGCCTTGCCTAATTGCTGCAAAATTTCCAGGGGTCTTGGAGATAAAGTGATATATTCCAATGCCAAGCTTCCCATGGATACTGCACTGGTCACCACTTTTTGGGTGCTTTACTGATCTGCAAAGTTTTCATTTGGACCTGAACACACCCACAGTGCCGCAGTGGTGTGACAGGAGGTTTCCAGCCCCGACTTCCATGCACTGCAGCTGAAATGTGATAGCTGAAATCAGAAACGGCCCTAACTCTGTGTGACAGCATTACGAGCATGTGGCAGGCTTGCCATTTTCCCACGCAATCTGTCGTATTAACATGCCTTGCTCTTCATCTTTGAAGGGGAGATGCATGCTGTGATCTCCTCACACCACTGAAGGCATTGGCAAATGTTTGGGGTTTGCTGAAGAGCTGTTAAAAGCTGCTGGCTGAAGTCAGATGGATGCTCACAGTATAATGAAAACCAAAGGTGGCATGCAGGACATCCTGCGCAGCACCAAGAGACTTGCGTAAGTTCTTGCACAAATATGCACTGGAGGGAAGAAATCCCCAAATAGTTGTGTTTAATGCTTTCCTTTGCACTTCTGATGTGCCTCTTGCCCATGAAGATCCATGGCAGACTTGCAGCCTAGAGTGGCTCTTTGATTAAGATTTCCTCTTTGATTAAGCCGCAAAAAAGTAGAAAACAGGAAGACCATCCAGAGGGGAGGACAGGCACTCTGCCATCACAGACAGTATTCAAATGACAGTGTCATCAAAACTGTACTTCACAGCATTTGAGATCGCAGCAGTGAATTTGAATGAAACTGCAGGAAGAACCAGACATTTTAAGCAAACTGCACTGTTTCTAGGTCTCCTGTGGCTTATCCAAATGGCCCTTGCTCCAAAGGTTCCCCATGGCCAGAGGCCGTGGTGCTGTGAAGCAAGAGCCCCACCAGTAATTGCAGAGGTCAGGCAAGTGCAAGGCTTTTGGCTTTTGGCTTTTGGTGAAAATGGGACTCTCAAGCCACAGATGAGAAACAGCGATACTGAAACTTCATCTGAGACAATCACTACCAGGAAGATGAAACCAGCAGTTAAGGGTGTCGGCATAAAATGAAGCAGCCAGTCAAAGAGGCGCGTTGGCTTCAGGCACCTATGAACAAAAGGCCGTTTCACGAAGACGATGCCCTGGGAACAGTGCTGGTGGGGGGAGGAGAGCAGAAATCAAAGAGTGGGCAAAAAATAAGGTGGCTCGATATCAGTGGACAGGGTGACTCCAAAGACTGCCAGTCCTCCCAGCTGAGATGAATGGTTTCTTTCTATTTACGTAGATCCGTATGCAGAAAAACATTATAACTATGATCTAAGCAGAGTCACAGACATTTTGGCGCCTGGGCTGGTTCCCTCCTCCCACTCCAACAAGCAGGGCTTGACCCGGGTGGTGAAAGCATCCCGCAAGCCCTGCGTGTCGCACCCCGTGCCGTGCTGAGCCCAGTGTGCAGCACGGGCTGCCCCTCACCTGCTGCTTCACACCCGGGCTGCTCCTGAGGGGCTGCCTGCATTGGGGCCACCGCATCACCGCATCACTGCCCCACCAGTGCTGCCGTGCTGCCATACCCCACACCTTTACAACACATCTCTGCATGCATTTCACTTTGAATCCAACAAAGCCAACAGAGCCTCAGTTGCCATCCTAATCTGAGCATGTGCTGAAGTGCTCTGGGAGCAGCCAGCTGAGTCATAAGCCGATCCAGCAATTCCTATTCAAAGGTTGCTGTCTCTGCCCTTGTGGAAAATGCATTTATTGTGTTGGTTTTTTGCTTCTTTGTGTTAAGGTTCAAGCAGTGCTTTACTTGTTATTGCATGTAATGGTTTGTACACAGCACACCAGCCCAGCGAGGTCTGATGCCAAATTGCAGACAGTGCTGGGACTGAGCAGGTACCCTTTGTGGAGCACAGCACAGCAGTGGCTGGCATGATGGAGATGCACTGTGCACCCTCCCAGCATCAGATAAAATGGGAAACTCATGAACTGCAAAACTATGATGGATCTGAGCACAAAGTGAGCAATTTGACTTGTTTACCTCAAGATGGAATTTATTGAATTGCTTACCTCAAGATTAAATTTATCAAATTATTTGTAAGTTAACAAGTTTTCCCCCTGCAGTCTCAAGATATCATATGCAGGTGGATAAGATCCAAGAAAGGTGTCATCTCTGCTCTCTCCCTTCACAAATCTGCCTGCAGGCTGGACTTTGCCGCAGGTTTCAGGGGTGGCCCTGGGGCAAGTAAGTTCACATCTCACCCTGGGAAGGGCAATTCCATAAACCCACTTTTGTATTTTATTCATGCAGATGAGAGCAATGGGAGGCATCTCACTGTGGACTGGAGACCAGCCCCTGGGCTTCCCACCTCTCCCCAGTGCATTGCAACCATGCTTAGCTCTTTGGGGTGGTGATCCCCTCCCCAGAACCTCCCAAAAGGTGTAAGGTGGCTTTTGGGTGCTGTCACCTCACTGGTGTGGTGTACGTACACCCTTCACAGGCCCCCAGCACTCACCCCAGCTGCTTGGCAGTCTCTCTTTGTCAGCCACCCTGGGCCATCTGCATCACCTGCTGTCAACCAGGGTTCTGGGAGGAGAATTAAATAAAGATACACACTGTTATTGGCAGAATAAGGACTCATATCTCCCTTTTAGAGGCATGCTAGCAGGCCATCACACTCCGTAAGAAGCCAGACATGGAATCCACAACAATAAAATAGAAAGTCTATGTTTCCTCCTTGCTAGCCCCTTTTCTTACTCACTGGAGGGCTGCACTGCGCAGTGCATAGGGAGCAGGCAGATTTTGGCTCGGCAGTGCGGTTTGGAGGAGGGGAGGAGTGCTGGGCCGCCAGCGTCGTGTGCGGCAGAGCGCAGAGGAGCGTGGGGGATGGCCTGATAAACAGGGCAAAAAGCCTCCACCGACAACCCCACAGCCTTTGAATGGCAGCATCTTCCTTTGTAAACAGAATATGCAGGCATATTATGCAACTCCTGGTAAATTAACTGGTTTTCCATACTGCTAAAACATGGTAATTAGATGTTTGCTTGTCCAGTGCCTTTGCAACAGGAACATTTTGATTTTCTACTGATTTTACTGTTGTGCTCTTTCTGTGTTACTGCCATTCTGCTAATACCAAGTGTTAAAAATAACACCACCTCACCTCTACATATATTCTCAAGTATGAACTTCTAATATGTACCTTTTCAAGCTTGCCTAAAAATCTACTTTTCTTTCAAATGAAAAATTAATTCAGTGCAACATCCCACGAAAGGAGACTTCATGAGAGCCTTTGAACATGCAGACCTTCAGTAAATCTGCAAAACCTGGTAACACTGGCAGTGCCAATAGGCACAAATCAGGCTGACAGCTCTGGTTTAGTATGTATTGTACAAACACAATGAAACTCATCTGCCCAGCGTGCAAGCCATAGAGATAAATGCAAAAAAGGTTGGGACGGAAATGGAAGCATGAGTAGATTAAGTGACTTGGCACAGGTCATGGCGCAGGTCACAGGCACAGCTGAGAACTGAACTTTTGAATCTGTCTCTCTAAAGTGATGCACTCTAATAATAATTTAATTTGGCTGTACTCTTACTTAGGTTTCACTGTGAGCTCTCTCCCACCAGCAGAAAAATCAATTGCCAGCAGAGATGCTCTTTAGTTAAGGGCATCACATAGGATATCCCAGTGATACTGCAAAATCATCATCTAAAGGGATAGCATCCAACAAGTGAGATGGAGATTTTGAACAATAGTACTTTTGTAATAGCCACTGATATGAGAAGTTCTTCTTGTTCATGTTTCTGCCTAGTTGTTGCAAATAAAATGGGTCCTTGGATGTAAACCTTATTTGAAGAATCCATGATGGACTAAGGTGTTCAAATGGCTGCTTTTTTTGAATATGTGCAGTAGCAGCACTTTGCTATGAGCTGCTCTGGTAGGCATCTGGTCAACTCTGCTGTAGTTGCGGAAACATAGAGGGTGCTGAGGGAGACAAATGACTCAAAGTATTTAGAGGGTGCTTCAGTTCCCCTGCTTACTCTCTACTTTTGTCCATCACACAAGAATGAGGTAGGATAAAAGAAAAGATGCTTAGGCCACATCAAAACTGATTTTATATTAAAAAAAAAAAAGCCTCAGTCTTTCTTTCAAACCAAACCGCATCTTCCTTTGTGGTTCATACCCTCCTTTTGCCACCTGTTTCAAAATGCCACTGCATCAAGAACCCGTGTTTGGCACACAAAGTTGATCTCCATTCCTAGTGCATCACTATTCTTCAGCCAAATTCCTTGACCTGTTTTAACATTTGCAGTGCACCAGATAAAGGTTCAAAGAATGAACAAACATTTTCCTCCCAGGAGTTCAGCTTGTGTTTTCACAGGTTCATGGACAACTCCTGGGCATTATTCAGCGTACCTAAATTATGTGCAGAGCAGAGGTGTTTAAGTTAGGACCACAGATATGCCAGAGTCCCTTTGCAGTGAGCTTGGAGGGATGGTTCTTCCAAAGGGTAGATCAGCCCATTTGAGATCCGAAGAATCACGGGAAATTCCTATAATTTTGGGTGAGATAGGATGAGTCTAAGTCTTACAGTATATCATAATTTCAGGGTTTACTTATGTCTGATGCTGGCCTTTGGGTTCCACCGTTAGCCTGGGCGAGTATCCCTGCTAACACTGTAGATCTGTTCCGTGCATGTAGCCATGCTCTCCCTAGTACTGCCATCAGCATGGTCCAGGGACACCCCACGGCTCCTGGGTTGTTCCGTGGCCGTGTCCGGATGCCCAGCTCTGTACAACATGAGAGAGAGGGTTGAGCCTTTCCAAGACTCTGGGCAGATCAGTCCCTAAGGCTTTAGCTCAATAGACACTTGAGGTCACCATTGGTAGCCATGCTCCAGCCATGGGTTCAGAAGAGGGAGACAACCCAAGTCTTGGTGTTTGTGAGTTTTGTCTCAGTATTTTGGAGAAATCAGGAGACACAGTGCAGTGAACTGTTTGGTTGCCCCTTACTGGCCTGAGCTTTGGTGGCCTTACTGCAGTAGGAGGTCACACAGGGTGGTGAAGGGGAGGTGAGTGGTATGAGTTTTAATAGACATATATAACACATTAACATGGGATAAATGGCACTGAGACCCAAACACTACATTGCCCAAAGGAGGCTGAACAGCTGAAATCCTCCACCCATTTAATAAATGGAAGATCTTCTGCCAACCCCCTGCACCTGGCCTGCCTGCCCCGGCCCTGCAGGAGCTGATGAGGATTCAGGGTGCTGCAGAGGCTGAGAGGGTGCCCCAGATAGCTGACCTGGAGAAAAACGCTGCTGTCTCAAGTCTGTCGTCCCATTTCCAGCTCTGAGTACAGTTCCCATCCTTTTTGAGATCCCAGAACAGCCGTTTGTCAACTGCAGTAGTTATTTGTATAGACGAATGAAGTTAGGAAGTAGCTTAATATCTTTTAAATTGCATCTGATGAAATCTGCCCCAATGGACACGAGTGAGAGTCCCCTTGGCTCCCTTAGAGCCTTTAGGCTCTCAGTGCTGGGCTCCTACATCACAGCCACTCCCTCAGCCCTAGCCTAGGGCCCTCAACTTCATATGAGAAGTCCCTGCCCACTCAGTATTCATGAACCCTATCTCCAGTTCGTCCCATGTTCACCACAAAGCTGGGGCTTTGGCTGCTGCAACAGACAGTGACTAACAAAGGGGCCAGGGCCAAAGCTGGAAGGCTCTGAATTTTTTTTCGGATGTGTACAAAGTATCCAGCATCCTTCTAAAGTCAGCAAGAGACTTTCAGGTGACCTTCACTTGCCTTAGTTCAGACCCCAGATTTGGAATTAATTTTTGAGACAGTCCCATTAGCATCCAGTGGATGATGTACTTTGTACAAGCTGGCCATCCTCACTTCAAATATGCATATGCAGACCTGGGAGGAGAGAGAGGTGGAAAATATAATAAAGTGAATATAACAGAAGAAAGATCAATATGAAAATTAAAAAGGCTTTTATCTTAACTTCAAACATTATTACAAATGACATAACATGAAGAGTTGAAACTGTTTCCCTCACAGGCAGCTTACAGACAACCCAAAGATGACTATGTTATGCTGTTAAATCTGTTCATATACTATTAATGCCAAAGAAACTCAAACGAAAATGGAGCCCCATTTTCCCACATGCTTTCCAAACATTGTTTTTCCCTGCACTGTCTCTTTGCACCGTGTTTCCAGGGTGGTGAACTGTAAAACAAGGTGCCTGTGTTGCTACGTGGATGTTCCTGTCCTCCCTCAGTGCCAGGATGGGCATGTGGCTGCACCCATGATGACCTGAGCCAGCAGGAGACAAAACTCTCTTCTAGACTTCTACATTGCTGTATCTCAGGTAATTTGAGTGAAATTCATGCGTATTATTGTACTTAATCCCCTAGTTGCTCCAACCTGCAAAAATTCTTGTGAAGCTTGAGGCATGGCTAAGACCTGACTTTCCAAAGTGACAGGCACCGGCAAGTTTCATTGCTGCTTGGAGGATTTGGGAACGTAGGATGATTGGGAAATTATGGGTGCAGATGCTCTGTACAGGTAGAAGATAGGATTCATGGCATCTAATTTTGGTAATCTGTAAGCCAAGTGATACATTTTGGTGGCCCATCTCCTCCAGTCACCTGCAGAGGCAGGAGTCCTCAGCAGATGGTTGATCCCTTCTGTTTAAGATGCTGAGGACCACATGAGTCACCATTTAAACAGATGGTTGATCCCTTCTGTTTAAGATGCTGAGGACCACATGAGTCACCATTTATCTTTGTGGATTTGGAGGGCTCATGGCAGGTTATTCGTCCTGCAGCACCGTCACTGTCCCCAGTCACAGAGGGAGCTAAGTGACTCTTAGGACACCTGCTTAAATTTGGACCAGACCACACCAGGGGAAAGAGTAACGAAACAGAGCTGTGCTGGCCAGACCTGAGAAGCTGGTCTGGTTTTGTGCTGATGTGAAAACAGATCTGCTCTGTTATTCCTATCCAGGACTGTGAGCGAGGGCACATGCTGTGCTCTGCCTTTGCTGAGCAGGTTCAAGGTCTCCATTTTCTGCTCACCTTACAGGAGTGCTAAAGATAAACATCTACACTTTTCTAGGCTGAGAGTGCTAAAAGCAAAGGCCACCCCTGTTCAGCTTTTCAGATGGTTGACAAAGCACTGTAAAGGTCCAAGTTTTATTTGGAAATGAAAAGATCTTTGTACCAAACAGAATATAGCTTGTGTGCTGCTGAGACCGACAGTCACAAAAAGCAAGCACATCTGCTGATGCAACCTAATTGCTGTTTTGATTGCCCAGCCATGACAGGGCATAAAAATATTGTCTGTCTACAAAAAAAAGAATGAAACCTCACTTGACCGTTTTGTGCCCAAATACCTTGGCACCCAGCCCTGCCGAGCTAGAGTTGGGCAATCTGAATTCAAAAATTCCCCAGTGGAACCAGCTTCTAACAATACAAAGCTGTGCCTGTCTGACTGGATGGACTATTTCATGACTCTGAATAAAAATAATGTCTAGAGCACTGCACGTTTCTGTGGGGGCTGTGCAAGCAGGCGGGCACCCTGGCCTGTACCCGGGAGCTTTCCGAATTAAGTAGGCAGAGAATGAGCCTCTGTTGAAAGCCAGTCTCTTGAGGCTCATGGGCTTCCTGCTTGCCCATGGACAAGGATCCTTACAAAATGCCAATGGGAACATTTCTGAAGCAACATGACAGAGTTGGAGCTAATCTCCAATTGGGAGAGACCACATCTGCTTACTGAAAGAGGTTCTTGACCCTTCTTGTGAAGTTTCCAGCATTCTCACTGTGGGAAACAGGAGAGTGGCCTCCTCAGCCACAGATGTAAATCATAAGCATATCTCTCTTTCACTTGATTCTGATCAAAACCAGGTGTTGTACCTAACCCTGATGTTTAACAGTACAACCTTTTAACAAGTTATACCAGTAGGGTTGCCACTAACTTTCCTCCCAGCCCCAAGTTCCGTGCTAAGGGCTGGTAAGCAGCAACTGGCTAGACTGGGATGGAGTGGGTACCCCTGCCACAGCCATCACAGCCCAGCAGGATACTGCTCCAGTGCAAGTTTTCTGGGCCAAATCCAGCCTCCCCCCTGGTCCAGCTCTTCCGTATTTACCTGGTTACGGGAAGTGAATACAAGGGAGCTGGAGCAGGAGTAAGCCACAGAATCATAGAAACATAGAATTATTTAGGTTGGAAAAGACTTCAAAGTTCGGTGAGTCCAACTGTTAAGCCAGCACTGACAAGTCCACCACTAAACCATGTCCCCAGTGCCACATCTACATGTCTTTGAAATACCTCCAGGGATGGTGATTCCACTACTTCCCTGGTCAGCCTGTTCCAATGCTTGACAACTCTTTCAGGGGATAAATTTTTCCTAATATCCATTCTCAACCTCCCCTGGTGCAACTTAAGGCTATTTCCATTTGTCCTATTGCTTGTTCCTTGAGAGAAGAGACCGACTCCCACCTGGCTACAGTATTCTTTCAGACAGTCGTAGAGAGTGATAAGGTCTCCCATCAGTCTCCTTTTCTCCAGGTTAAACAACCCCAGCTCCGTCAGCCATTTCTCATCAAATTTGTGCTCTATAAACTTCAACAGCTTCAGTGCCCTTGCAGAGAGAAAAATTGATCTGTCCCTCTCATTAAAAGGGCTATTGATTGATCTGTCCATTTAATAGGCTTCACCTGCTAAACACCAGCTTGCAGCCTGTCTCTGTCCCATCAGCCAGCTCCTCATACCACTGCTTTTGTGTTTTTCTTCCCCCATGGTGGAGCCTTTCAAGTTTTTCTTTAAAGAGTGAACCGAGTGCTTTCGATCAGCTGCCAACCCAGCCCTGTACCAGTGAGGGGCTCCTGGCTGCTCCCTGGCTGTGCTTGGCAATGCAGCTTATGAAATGCCCAAGATCCGCCCCTTCCTCAATACAAAAATATCAGACTGGCTTAAGAAACACCAGGTTTTTTGATGTGGGGGTGTTTTTGTTTGGTTGGTTGCTGTGGGTAGTTGTTTTGGGTTTTTAAATTGGATTTTCTTAGATTCCTCTTGGGAACCAGTGTGTTTCATGTACTCGATTAGAGAGAAACTGCTGTGTGGCAGAGCCAGGCTCTTGCAGGGCTCTGACTGCAGCATCCATCAAACACTCTGGGGCATTGCAGTCACCGGATCACAGGTGAGAAAAGAATAGAAAAAATGAGCTGCCCCTTTTCACAGCCTGCCGGGCAGACCCAAACTCTGCAAATCTGGCTGTGTCACTTCTCTATTCAAACCACCAAGGAACAAGCAGGGAGTCTAAAATCAGTTCTGAATTGCAGATTTTCCCTGAATTATGAGAATGTGTAATACAGTAGTCAAAAGAGCTGGCATGGCTTTCATCATGTCTCCAGGTTGCCATAATCATCCTCATCTTGCTTCCGCTGGGCTTCCTTTGGGTTATCCTTGGCAGTGCCCCAGTCGGTCCCATGCAGAGGCCGACCTGTGTTCTCCAGCCCAGAAGATACAGCAGCATATCTTTGGCCACTGTAGACCTGATGAAAAGAAAAGAATGCTGCATCTTGCTGAACAGCCTTTCCTTATGGACACAGGGAACCAGGGAGGTTGTCAGGATTAAAACCTCGTGATGCCACACAGTCAAGAGCCCTTTGGGAGGGTGTCTGGGGAGTAGGACCATTTGTGGAGGTCTCCCAGGGAGAACGAATGAGGCTGCTGAGGAGAGATCGTGTCTACTCCCGGAAACATTTGCAGGCAGTGCAGCCACACCTCGCTGCTGATGGAGTCAGAGGTAGCTGGTAATTTGAACAAACGGATCTACATTTTATTCCATGTTCAGTTCCATAGATGAGACCAAAAAAAAGTTTACTCCAAAAGCAAATAAACATTTGCAATGGCGAAATTCCAGAAGTCACTTGAGAAAACTTTTAGACGGTGTTTTTTTGTGTCAACCATTTACAAGTATCCCCAAGACTCTCAAAGAGAAGACTCAGGGATGATGGCTTTCTTAGCACAGCAGCCCCAAGACTGGTAACCTTTGCTGGGCTCTTTCAATGCAGCAGAGGGAAGCTCCGGGAACTTGTCTTACCCATGATCCTTGTGCCTGGGATTCAGCAGGGCAGCCTGCCAGGGGTGCTGTGCGTGAGCTGACAAGAAACAGGGAGGGTTTGGAAACCCACCTGGCAAGTGGGACTGCACTGGAAAATTGCCTGGTTTCTGTCAGAGTATTGTCAAAATCATCCCATTCCCAAAGTATGTTTTCTTTGTGTCAGGTCAGCATTTTCAGGGGAAAAAAACCCCAAACCAAAAAAAACCCCAAAGAAAACAACAACAACAACTTAATTTGGCAAGTTTTCAACTAGCAATCAGCCCAATGGCAGTATGTCCTTGGTGATCACAAGTCTCCAAAAGGAGCTCTGCATTTTAGACAGGGCCATAGTGAGACTGAGGAGAGTGAAGGAGAGCAAAGGCACCTGGCTCCTCTGAGACCTGCATCTCCACAATCTAAGATCCCAGAAAGAAAATACTGTAGCTGAGAATGACTAGGATTACAAATACTCAGCAATGACTTCTTGAGCAAAAAACACTTTATTGACTCCTTCAAGGCAAAATTAGCCTGTCTTGCTCAAAAGCAGTGCTGACCATTTCTAAGTCAAGAACCTGATAGTTCTTCACCAGCCTTCATCCACCACAGATGATACAGATGCAAGACATACTCTGTTTTTCCAGCATCTACGCTACAAAAGCAGTACCTGTAGCCCACACTTCACAGGAGAAGATGAGTACTGTGTTACCTTGTGTGAGTTTGTTCTACAACCAGATCACTCCTACCCACAAAAAAACAATTCCCTGCCTGATTATAAGCACTGGCTTTGCTGTGAGAGCAAGACCATCCAGACTTACCAGTCTATCTAAAGCCAGACAAAACCTTTGTCAGGATTCCGGATAGAGAAAAGGACAAAGCCATAGCATGATTGGAAAAGATGTGGTTTCTGGGAGGTATGTACCTCCACTCTGAAATGCTGAGGTAGTTGTTGATGCATTACGTAAGATCTAGTTTCCTCTACTCCCCTCCTCACTCAAAAATGAGATCTGAACACTCAGCTGCTGGTAATCACTGAGATATAGCTGCTTTGATGACCAGAAAATTCACATCTGCCTTTCCAGTTCTGTCAACTCCAGGCAAGTGGACACTGCCCCAAGTGACCATGTCCAGTGCAACCGCATGGAAGAATTCATTTAAGCTGTGAAGCAACATGAACTAACCTGATGGTACATCTGGGGAAGCACAACACTAAATTAAGTGTCATTTCATGCTGAAGAAGACATTTTCATCTCCAAAGACAATCTCGCTACAGTGATCAGTACAGTCTCCTCTTCTCCCTAATGGCATTAAGATATAGTATACTGTTAAATAACACACGTGTTCAGTACTATTCTTGTGCATAGGTAACACACTATTTTTATTTTTTAGATTGCAGGCTGCTGATTTTTCCACCAAGAGAACATTTCCTGTGGTTAACCAGGATTTTTAGGTGGCATTTATCTCTCACCGCTTAAAAGTCTACAGTAATCTGAATACTCTGGGATCTTTGTATAGTTGTTGGAAGAAACAGGCACCTTCAGAATACAATGTACCTGTTTTACTTTAAACCTCTTATTTAGGATGACATGAATTGAAACATCAAAAGTGATCTAAGTCTTCAGGTGAATCTCACTCTTGTGTCCCAAGGATTTGAGATCCTGAGAGGATGAAGTGTAAAGGACCAAAATTAAACCTTTTGTCCAGGAAATATTGTCTCTGTGGCTTGCCATTACCTTGTTTCAAGGTACCACAGGGACTGAGGACACAAGACTCCCCTGCTGATGTTCATATTGGGTCCCTGTTACGGCACGAGTGATTGCAGCCTCTGATGGGATGCAGCTGTCAAGAAAAGAAGTTGATAACAAGAGTGACCTCGTATCACCATACCAGAAAAACACTCATATTTCCTGCCCAGCTCCTGCACCTTGTCTCACACTGAAGGGCTTTCCAGACATTATACTACAGCCCCTCTTATGTCTTTTTAAAATTCCCTTTTGTCACTGTGGCCAAGCAGAGGGGAATGTGAACACAGTCACTCCCTAGGCTGACCTCTGGCTAACCCCTAAGTCCTGCTGTCAGAGTCCCAGAAGTGGGGAGAAACTCAAAACTGGTTCATCTCACATAGTCAGGGATCTCACCTGTTTGCAGTACAAGCCCTTCATCTCTCCTCTCCCTGTGACAAGACCACCTCTAAAGAAAGAGAGGACTCCTTATGTAACTAGAAGGCTGCCTAGGGTCTACCTGTACAGGTTGCCTCTATTTCTGATGTTACTCTTTCTCTCACAGAAGCCAAACTATACGGATTGCCTTAGGGATTCAGCACTTAATGAAGTCTTATTCTTTCCTCTTGCTGACACAGCAGAACCATCACACTCTATTCCACACCTAAATCTCTCTTACAGTCAGGGATGTATGAAGGTAAGTCCTCAACCTAGATCTGAGTTCCCACTGACTGAGAAACATCTCTCCCACAAGAGTGGAGGTAGATGGGGAGCAAATGCAAGAGTAGGTCCTGACTGGGTGGTACTCCCCCACCGCCTGGGAAGAGTTGCTCTTGCAGGCCAGGTCCCTTTACTAGTAATCCTCTCGGTTACCAGCAAGGTAGGTCTGCTGCGTGAGGTGAAATGAATTCAAAAATCCAAATTGGTATTGATGCAAATGAAAATCAGGACATTTTTTTCTTCACAGCTGTCACCTATTTGAATTCTTGCAAAAGTCTTACTCAGTGTCAGAGCTGAGTCACTGCTACAGTGCATGGCCAAACTAACATCTTGTGGGGATATGTTTGGGGAGGGGAGTGGGAGTAAAGGGGAGGGAGGGGGCTAATCATACTTCATAATTTCTCATCTTCTGAAATAATCTGTTTTCTAAATGTACTGCTGAATCCTTGTGCTAGCAATCCACCATCTGCTCCTTCTTTCAAAACACCCACTATGTAGTCTGCTGTCTTGTTATGCTGCCAAAACTCTATATACTGTGGGTAGAATAGTCTCTACTTTCAGATGCTTTTCTTAGGTGACAGGGGGAAAAAAATCCTTTGGAATTAGCACCAAATAGAAGTGAGTGCATGGCCATACATCTTGCTGTTATCCTGCAATCTGTGATATAATCTCAGCAGCAAACAGGCAACTAAATTTTATCCATCTAATTCCAGGCAGGGGCTCTGGTATCACCCTCCAGCATCGACTGGAGCTGGAATGTTTTGGGTAATCTCCAGAATGCCTCAATAGAATTATAAATCCATAAATCAAAGCAGTCATTATGTATTTGAATAATATGTGGATCAAAGTCTCAGATTGAGGGCCCCTTTGTTCCCATGCTCTTTTTATATCTTACTCAGTGAGCATCTATTCAATGAGAAACAATTACAGTGAATTTAGAGCAAAAACATACAGTGCTAATGGAGCTCTGAAGACCTCCTCTGGCAAAGTATTTAAGCATATGCTTAATTTTAAGCACATGAGTGGTAAGAGTGGAATTGCCCACTAAAGAGTGGTATTTAGTTCAGCAATATGTTGACTTACTATCTACATTTAAATTATCGATCTCTGCAAATTGAGCCATTTTCAAAGTAGTTCATCTTTACTCTCCCACCCGAACACTTTCCTAGCAGCATTTCACACCACAGGTCTGTGCACATACTGCATTAAATCCTGCTCATCCTACTCTAAGGAGAGTCTGTCTTCAATAGGAGCAATTAAAGGAAGAGGAGCAAGACAAGGGCCGTGTCTCATTAAACAGTGCAATTATCCTGGGATATATGAGTACTGGTTTTTTGCCAAAGGGGAGCTGAGACAAAACAACCAAGTGAGCTATGATGTGCATCAACTCAGACAGTGCCATGGCAGACACGGGACTAGACCGTTGGATCACAAAATGCCGCCACCAGAAGCATCAGCCTAAAGCCTTCTGCCTCCAGTCTAGGATAATCCCAGCCAGTCCAGGGTTCCTTTCTCATCTGAAAGGACTTTTCTTGTGATGAAAGGTAATGTTTACAACACTGTGCTGGTAAGCCTCTGAAAAGCAGTACAAACAAATACGGGTATGACTGTACCTCCAGTAAAGGAAAAAGTAGCACTGATGGATCTGGAAAGTTCTTCACATGGCTATGCTAATGCTTGGTAGGCAGAAGCGAGGTCAGAGGGACAAGTACTTTGGTGCACTTTGTTTACACACTGTGAAGTAGGAAAATCCTCTAGCTTTAAACCACCTGTGGCAAACAAAACAAATCTGACATCGCTGCTCTGCTCTGCTCCAGAGAGGCTCCGATGGATGTACTCTGACGTCGGGATGTAGTGAGGCCTTGAGGTGGCTTGCACAGATGTTTGGCAAAGATGTGGATCATCCTCCAGCATAGCTCCTGCCCCAGCGCCTGAGCTACTGCCTGAAGAGACTTCCAGCTGTTCAGGGGCCACTTCTCTGCTTCAGCCCAGCTCATGTGGGTGGTCAGGCTCTGTCTCTCCCTAGAAATTTTCCCATGTTGTGATTTGCCCTTTCACATTGGCAAAAGTAGGAATTGTGAAGCATGTGTCAAGGTGATGGGGAGCACAAAGGTGGTCTGCTCACAAGGTGAAAATAAAACATTATTTTAAGAGATAGAACTTGCAAAAGACTGAATAAGATCAGAAGATTGCATAAAGAGCAGTGAGAGGAGCTCTGGTTGCTAAGAAAATAAGCCAAATTTTTGCCCTACAACCTGCTGTGTAGACTGGGGAGGGCTGTCTGGAGTAGAAACCTTTCCAAAAGGAGGGAGGGAAAAATGGATAATCTTTTTCCCCAGAGAGCAGGAGAGTTTCTCTCTTGCTTCAGCACACATAAACTCACCTACTTAACTTTGAACATATTCTTAACCCTTAAGGACTTTCAGAGCTGCCAAATTCTAGATCTTGCTCTATTAAATAAAAGATTGCTTCTGTATCAGCTACAAAATCTCTTACTACACTTCTCAGAGAAAGACCAGACCAAATATGAGCCACAAACTGGGCAGCAAAGATGAAATGCTTTCTAGGCTTGTAGCTAATGAACATACTAGAAACTGCCATGTTTTGTCTTAGAATCTCCCTCTGGGGATGCTGCTATACAACTTTCCCAGTGGACATGATTAAAATCCGATGAAAATAATGGTGAAGACTTATTCAGGTCAGCTATTGTAATTTGAGAAAATGTTGTTTATGTCAAGGCTCTTTTACCCTTGTATGTGTTTCCCCCTCTTTAAATGCTCTTCAGTTTGGCCCCAACTGAATCACAGATCAAAGCATTTCAGCTTTTGAGACCAAATTGCAATTTATAATGTCTGTGGTTTTAGCTAATCTGTCTCTGTGTCATCTCATTTTAAATCAGCAGAAAGCAGCACAAAATAACTCATTTTGGTATGCCCTGTTGAATGAGGGATTTTAACTCAGGCATCCTGTTACCAGCTCTCTCCACAGGTGAGCGGGGTTTTCTGGCTTTATCTGAGGGTGCTTTGTTCCTATTGTAAACATCAGTTTTGTAAACAACTTTTGTTCCACTGAGGTGAAACAACTACATCTCCCAACTTAAGCTCAGGTTCTGGTTTTTCTCCCTTCTTATAATTTTAACTGTATCAAAGGGTGGCTTAATGCTGTAAGTAGCCTTTCATTTTTAATTAAGTAAAGACGGTCCTAATTTCAAGCCCATTTGAATGGCCTGGGTTTAAAAGTTCAATTCATGCCACAGCCTTTTTGTTCTTCACAGCAAAGACCATGGCAAACAGAGGCCAATTCTGATGGAAACGCTGCTCCTCAGCTCCCCAAATCACTGCTGTGATTCCTTGTTTTGTGCTGTTGTTGCTTCCCTGACAACAAAGGGGATCCACCAAAGTAGCATGAGGATGAGTCAGCCCCAGGGTGCATCACACATCAGCATGTCACAGGGACAGCTGAGCATTTCTCCACTGGCTCCATGGGCTCTCTACTGGACTATCACCATGCCTGTGTCCCTGCACATCTTGCTGTGTACCACTGTATGCGAAGAGAAAATCCAACCTAATGTACCCATTTCCTATTCTGATTTCACTCACCTGTCTGACCTTCCTCTCCTTTTCCTTGCCACCTGGCAGAGGCTTTCATGCTGTGCCCAGGTTAGCTATTCCTGCACCCCCATCTTGAGCCCATGGGAGAGGTGGGTGCAAGTTGGATGGTGGCTGTAGCAGCCACGAGTGACTCCCATGTCATCATACCCAGGGAAAGGCAGAGATGGAGACATGGGGTCCTGGTGTTGAGGTTACAAATTAGCTCTGTTGGAGCAGATCTCCTCGAGGAACGAGTAACACACGAAACTGCCACTAATGCCAACCTGGCTTTTGTTTGGGATTGCCTAACTGATGAATAATGCAAGAGTCCAGCCAGCACTTCTTTTTATTTAACCGCATCACTCTTCAAAACAAAACCAACCCAAACCCAAGCAAACAAATACCCCTCCAGAACAAGCTGATGTCTGACCTAAAGTGTGGCTTTACAGAGTAAGGTGCACTGGAGAAAAAAAAGCTTTATGTTCACGGCAGAGACGCTGTGCATGGAGGGAAGAACCACTTTTTGCAGACAGAGCAAAAGTCCACACAGTTCAGTCCAGGCTCAATCTGGTCAGTAACTGGAGTTCAAGCAAAGAGATAAGTCTCATAGTTGTCTGTTCAAGACTTTCTTGGTCTGCAGGTTGTATCCAGAACATTACTTTCAGCAGCCCATGGTAGATCTGTCCTCTAGAACTTGTCTGAACTATTGGCCTCCAATTTTCATGCCACCACGTCCCACAATTTAATTATGTGTTGGGTGAAAAAGTACACCTACTCATTTGTTTTAAAGTTCAGTCTAGGTGCTGGACTATCACAGATCAAATAGAGTAAAAGCTGAAAGCATAAATGAAATTTTAAGTGCTATTATTTGCACACATATCCTATTCTCAAAATATGACCCAACTTCTTTCCATGTCAGTTGAGTAAGTTAATACTGAGGCTGTGTGACCAAAAATGGCTCTTGTAAATTTGAGTGTCAAGAGACCAAAGCCTGTGCAGGGCCTCAAAATCCCAGGTGCTGCAGTCCTGTCCTTGGAAAGGTTTGGGTGCAGTGAAAAAAGGGTTCCCAAGGATGAGGGCAAAGCAGGGCTCTCATCAGACCCCCATGGGAGGAGAGGCAGGTGCTGTGACGCAGCTCATCTTTGGTCCCCCTGACCTCCCTATCTAAATTTGAGTCAGTTATCTCCTACATCAGTGTAAACCAACCATCTTCTCCCAGTCAAGGGCACCAAACCTATACTGGAAGTATATGGGCCACTCTTGCTGCTACAATAATTTCAAGTCCCCATCTTCCTCTGACACGGTGTCCTAAACCAGTCATGATCCTGGAAGAAACTGTGAGTACAGAAGAGGAACATGATTGACAGCCTGAATGGGCTTCCCATGGAGAATGCACAAACATGCAGACAGGGCAGCGCTGCCTCCAGCTCTGTTGCTGGCTCATCCCCTGAGGAGAAATATCCACCTGGCTCTGCTTGGAGGCTCCTGGTGGCACACAGCCTGCCTTCCCGGGCTGTGCAGCACTCAGGCCAGCGCATGATGCCCATCCTCGTGCGAGTCAGTGAGAGTTTGTGTCACTGCACATGGAGGAGCTGATGGGACATGTGAATTAGACCATGTCAGCAGTACAGTGCTTTAAAAGCTGGGGTGTATCTTGGGAAGGTATCCAGTTCATCCAGTTTGGCAGGGGTAAGAGGGAGCGTGGAGGAGGAAGGAGAGCACACTGTCAGGACAAGAAAGCTTACCTCTGAGCCTCTTTCACTGAAAAAGTGCAAGTGGCACTCTGCCTGTCAGACAGAAGCTGAAATACAGTCTGCAAGATGGAGGGATTCCTGGCATGGCTGTGCTCTGCAGGAGCACGTACCCCAGTCATCTTTCCAGATCTGTTGCCATAGGTTTACAGCCAAAATATAGAATTGCCTGAAAAGCAACATTCCAAGAAAACAGAGTTAAAACAGCTCAAATTTGACAGGCCTAGCCCTGCCCTGGAGAATGCAGGGGCAAAAATACCTCTTGATTTCTTCTTTGTGGTTTTTGTGTTATAATGTCCTATTTTGCCTTCAGGAATGATATTTTTATCCACTGTAAGGGATGGGTAACAGGACCCAGTACCCAGGAGAGGCACACATCAACACAGTGAGTCAGAGGGCCCTCCCAGTGTGCCCAGTACCCTGCCACTGGGAGAAGGTAGTGCTAGCTGGATTCGAGCACTGGACTGGGTACCAGGAGGTGGTAACACCCAAGAGGGACTGAATGGGGAATGTGTGCCCAAGTAATGACTAAGGCTGGACAGGAAACACTTGTGGGAACCCACAGATGGGGAAGTGAGGAGAAGACACCAGGAGAAGGATGGAAGAGCCAAGAAGTGAGACAGGGTAGAGGCTGTGTGGTGTCAGCTTCTGATGAGGCTGGGATGAGACAATTTCAAATGGTTATTGAGATATGTTTGGAAGCAGAAAGTTGAATTTTCCATTTCAAATGTCATTTGGAAGATAGTTTTACTTTCAGGATCTTCTTCTTCATGGCTTCATCAAGGACAGATCCTGCCTGACCAACCCAGTGGCCTTCTATGATGGAATGATTTCAGCAGTGGGCAAGGGAAGGGCTATGGATGTTATATATCTGGACCTCTGTAAAGCCTTTGACACAGTTCCCCACAACATCCTTCTCTCTAAACTGGAGAAAGAAGGATTTGATTGGTGGACTGCTCAGTGGAGGAATTGGTTGCATGGTTGCATCCACAAGGTAGTGGTCAACAGCTCAGAGCCCCAGTGGACTTCAGTGGTGAGTGCTGTCCCTTAGGAGAGTTTGGCCCTCATTTTCCAAGTTGATTTGCCAAGGTATATACTTAAGTCTGTTGTTTTTCTTTAGCTGTGTCCAGTTATGGAACATCTTCCATATTATTTAGTACAGTCCTATGAAAGCTCCCCAACATTTGGACAGAAGCTGCACTTAACGCTGGTACTCTTCAGTACATAAATATAATCATGATCAATATGAAAGAAAGAACCTTTCAGAGTGCCTCAACTCAAGTTTTTCCATTGAGATAGTCTGAATGAATTGTTCAGATGTGTATATATCTTTGAGATTTTAATCTTCTGTCCTGGTTTGAGACAAAATAATTTTATAATGTCTTAGTCACTTCTGTAGGAAAGGAAATACTATTCTTTCCAAGTCTACCTGAACTTGGCTGAAATATCCTGAAGAGAAGGCTGTTTGTGCCTGCTCGTAATTGCAGTTGTTCTGCTAATTGCAGGTGGTGCACTTATCAATACAACGACTTTGTGATTTCTTGTTCTGCTAAGCTTATTGACTTAATGCTATCTCTAAGTTCCTCAGGCTGCTCAGCCATTGCACAAAATTGATTCCTTTGAAAAATATCCATCTTCTTTATTTCAACCAGCTTCCTTTGCTCCTGGATTTGAAAGAGTGGTAAATTAGCTAACCAGCCCAACGGAGCCTGGAGTGCTGTTACCACTGGAAGTATATAATCCATTTCAGAGCGATACCTGGCCCACTGGGGCACAGGAATCATTGGCTTTGAAAATACATGGGCTAAAGCATTTGGGAACATGTGCTCTGCACCACTCTTTACTGATCAAACTACCTGTGATTCATCCCCTCCTGCTCTGAAAACCCCTGACCTTTCCCTCTTTATTTCTTCTTGCCATATCTTTAGAGAGAGTGCTTTAAAGGACACCAAACAAACTGAGTGGTACAATAACAGCAGCCTGACTCATAGTTTCTAAATTTCCCTTCCTTGCAGCCATGTGTGTGACTGTCAGCATACCCTGACGGGTGATTTTATTTCGGTAGCACCTTGAGATTTTCCTTGGGGGCTGCAGGTAATCCTGATGCCTCAGGGATTCTGGGCAGCTCATGGTGTTCCTGCCAGCAACTCTGCTACATTTTATTGATGCAGCCTCTGGAGCTAATGGCTTTATTTCCTTTCTGTTCTAGGATGCAGAGAGTAAGAAGGATCTTTTTAATCTTAGTGTTTAAATCCAAGGGAGTGCTTTCCCTTTTAGGATGGAAGAGATTAGGATTGCTATTTTTGCTCTCATATGTCCTAGCAGAAAGTTTGAGTGTGGCAGCCCACTGCTTCCCCTCCTGCAGGGTGGCTGTGAGCTGTCTCTGTCCCTGACTCAATTTGCCCATCTGTGAGTGTGGATAATTGTCCTGAAGGGCCTTGAGATTTACTGGTGAAAATGCAATGTAAGCCCTGCAGTGTGCTAAGGACTCTGCCTGTTCCCATGCTTCCAGCTTCATTAGAAAGCTCTGAAAACTGCATTTGTCATCTGCATTTCAACAATACACTGAGCTTCTCCAAAACCAGAGACCCCTTATCCCATGTGTTCTTTGAGCATGATCTGCCCCCTAAAGAAGTCTAGGAATCTCTTCAGTTTTGACCGCAATACATCATTTTGAGCCATCTACAGATCTTTCCCTCTGCTTCTGTTCCTTCCTGCAGCCACCAAGGAGCCTGTACCCCTCAGAAGCTGCTGAAGAGGATATAAGGTGATCTGTGTGGTGTCACACGGACCCTGTTGCTGGTCCCTGTGTGCATTGCTGCTCCAAACCAGGCATCGAGAGAAGGCCACAATGCTGGGATTTGGAGGATGCCTCTGAGCAAGGATCACTGCATGTGGTGCCCTGCACGGTGACGTGCTCCCAGCTTGTCTCTGGCCCCCAAGCTGAGCCAACAGATAGGTCACACATTCAGTCCATGCCCGGCATGTGTCACAGGGCAGGAGGGAAGCCACCAGAAGCAGCAAGGGAGCACAATGAAGGAAGCAGTCAGATCTATTGCTTTGATTTTCACCAGAGGGTCACTATCTGGACATTTGGCAGGCTCAGCAGCAGGTCAGAGACCAAGTTACTGTAGCAGGATGGGGTGGTTGTGCCTCCTTCCCAGGCTGGAATACAGGCAGAGCTGCTGACCCTGTGAGAACCAACAGAAGACAGATCCCAGATGCAAAATATGAGAACAAGAAGCAAGAGATTTAAGGTCTGATACCTCCTAACTCACCAAGGGTAGCTGGAAACAGTTTCTATGCCCAGCCAGGGCATGGGATTTTTAATGGTGATCAGCCTTTCTGGTTGCTGGTTATCCCTGAGTCATTGCCACTTGGGTGAAACTTGTGTGAATATATGGGCAGTTCTGAAAAGCTCAGCTAGTCCTGGTAGAGCTGGGTGGTCAGTCTGGTACAGCAACCTGTCAAACTGAGCTTAATGAGAAATCTTGCAGCCTTTGTTCCAACCTTGATGCTGCTGGTGCTTCTCAGTGGAGGGAAGTTCTCATCCAAAGCTCACTGAAATCAATGACAGAATTTCCACTGGTTTTGAAGAACTTCAGACCCAAAAGGATTGTTTCATGGTCCACTTTCCACCCCTCCTCCCCTCCAGCATGCCTTGTGCCTCAGTAATGCTGATAGCATGATTTTGGCAGCTGTTGACTGACCATATTCCCAGGGCTGGGAAGAAGCACCCAACGCCAGGTATATAGAGTACATCTAACCTCACTTTTCATCTCCTCAGCCTCCTTCCTGTCCTACTTCCTGCCTCTTCTACGCCTGTACCCAATGCTTTTTATGTCTCGTGTAAGCAGGTTGGCTCTAAACACACCCGAAATGTAGCAGCAGGCAGATTCTGCCCATACCTTTGCACAATAAGGCTGCAGGAGAGTGAAGAGAGCAGAAACAAAAAGCAAAAAGCAATCTGGATATGTGGGCAGAGTTTTGTGCTTTGGAGGTGTATTTTATTTTTTAATTTGTTTGTTTTATAGCTTTGCAGATCCTTTTCTTGAAGCTTGTCGCAGGAGGTGCAGTTTGCTCTTGGCAGCAGGGTAGCAGACTGTGGGATGAATTCCCACTAAATGCCCAAGAAGTGCTCAGGCTCAGTCTCCATGCCCACAAATAGACATACAGACCATTTTATGCACAATGAAAGAAGCTGCACCAAGAACTACAATGCCTAACCTAGTTTTTATTCATCCTATTTCGATCAAGGCCTCTAAAAGGTTACTGGCTCTTTTAAAACTAAGGAAAATGTGGATAGATGCCCAGACGCTATCCTGCTGACAATGCACTTCTCTGAGAAGTGAGCACATGTACCATGCGCTGCTGAGACACTGATAGTGGTTTTTCACAGAGGCCTGCAATCTATTAGACAGCACTTACTGGTACGTTTTGATGTATCAGCCGATCCAACGCTAAGCAGACCATAAAAAATTATGAAATATTTGGCTAGATGGCAATGGTCCTTTAGACCAACAATGTGGATGTATTACATTGCACACAGATGTAAATACACATGTACACACACACAAAATCAGTGGCAGTGATCCTGATAAATTGATTCTGCACCTTTGATCACCTTCGCTGCGCTCAGCCACACTATTTCATCTCCTGAGGGTGCTTCTCTCACTCCAAAACCTTGCCGAGGCTGCCAGCAAGAAAAAGTCATTGAAGTAAGATGAACCTGCCACAAAACTGCTTCACTCCTTCCTCCACCTTGGGAAGTTCTTCTCCCACACACCTCATACAATTACACATAGAAAAGCAGAGTAGACAATATTGAATCCTAAACCAAAAATGAGGCTGAGGTCCAATTTTTGTTTGGCCATGCAGGACAGAAATAGGGAATTTTATGCGACAGGAAAAAGTAAATTCTCAGCCTTCTTCAAGGACTACTGACATAATATTTGCCTGTCAAACTGAGGTATAGCAGACCTTAAAGTCATGATGGTTTTAGTTCCAGAAAATGTAATTTACATAATTACTAGAGATGTTGAAAATTCGTTAATTGTAGGTTTTCCTCAGTTTTAGTCCTGTGCAGTTGAACTTACAGAAACAAAAATTTCACTTAACATTAAAGGGCCTGTAAGGAGTATTTGATGCTAATATTACCTTCTCCAACTGCAGCAGAGATTTTCTTTGTGAAGAAAGATACACAAAATTCATGTTAAGAGTTGAGTGACATAGAGTGGTTTGGTCCCTTTTAGGTTTCCTTCCACAATTTGTTTAGCGTAAAGTCATAGAATTGTTAAGGTTGGAAAATACCACAAAGTTCATCAAGTCCAACTGTTCACCCAACACCACCACATTCACCACTAAACCACGTCCCCAAATGCCACATCCACACATCCTTTGAACACTTCCAGGCATGGCAATTTTACCACTTCCCTGGGCAGAATATTTCAATATCTGACCATCCTTTCAGCGAAGAAATTTACTGAATTTCCAAGTTAATATCCAACTTAAACCTTTCCTGGCACAACTTGAGGCCATTTCTTCTTGTCCTGTCACTTGTTACCTGGGAGAAGAGACCGATCCATGCCTCACTACACTCTCCTTTCAGGCAGTTGTAGAGAGCGAGGAGGTCCCCCTGGAGCTTCCTTTTCTCCAGGATAAACAACCCCAGTTCCTTCAGCTGCTCCTCATAAGAGTGTTTCTGGTTATTGTCTTAACCAAGAGTTTCCACAGATTTATAGAGACTTTGGATCCAAACATTGCTTTGCCATGTACAATACATAGCATCAAGTACTGGTGCAATAAAATCTTTGTGCTGTGCCTTACGCAGCTGGTGGAGTGCATTTCAAGTAGTGTCTAGGCACATGCTTGGAAGGCTCCTCAGAGCTGTGTTTGCAGAATTACCCACTTTTAACCCCTATAATTTAAAAAGCACTTTGTCTAAACACTGAAAAGACTCCTGAACAAAGAGCCATTAAAGTTGGCAGACCGTTCTGGCTTGTTTTCCCCTAGAAGTGTGCTTGCAAGGACTAGGATGATGTCAGTCTGATAATGGCCTTTCCTATTTCTACCAGCACGCAGACAGGACTGCAGGAGTGATGCTAATATTGTGTCTGCTTCATTAGTTCACCTACTGGCAGTTGCCTTGCTGAGATCACTGGTTTTTCCCGTTCTGTATTTATAGCTTTGTGTGCAACTTTCAGCATACAGATTATCAGAGTCCCAATCACTGCATTTTGTATTTCATCAAGACCTTGTTTTGCTAATCATGAAAAACTAGTCTCAAGCAACGGGGCAGGAGGGAAATTTCATTTCTCTCTCTTCCATAAATATGTGTATGTGTTTCAAGTACTTAGACAAGCACGCAGTAGCTTAGAAAATAACCAGTGCAAATGTTGCCATTTCCAACGGGAGGCTGCTTGCATGCAAGATTTTTAGAAATGTTTAAAGGCAAAACAGGTTCAACATATCATTAGCTCAGGAGGTAAAAGAAGACAGGAGAATTGCTGTTTACACATGAGCACATGCCTGGGTTTAGGACTGTGCACTCACTTCTCTTCATCCTTCCTCCACACTGAGATCAGTGGGTGCCTGGCAAACAGAGCTCAATCCCCAGTTTATTCTTGAGTATCTTGAGTATCTGCTCTTTTAAAGCAGCTTCAGGAGACAGGTGATCTTGCACTATTATCAACCACTGCCTTTTAAGAGGATATCTGATTTTTAAAGTTGAAGGCGAAGCCCTCAATCGAAGTGAGGAGCTCTAAAAGCTCGGATGCCAGCAAGTAAATGAAGAAAGACATACATTTCCTATTAAGAAGAACTGAATGATAAAACTCTTGGCGAAGGGCCATGGAACTGCTGTCAGCATTATTTCCGTGTGCTAGGGCCAGGACTGAAAGCATAGGGCATGTCTGCACTCCAAAATGAGCTAGCGAAGGCTCCGGCAGTGTGACAGCTCAGCACACCCAGCCCAGCCCTGGATGGGGGGCCGGATGATCCAGATGATGACTAGCTGTGCTAATGCACTGAATGCCTCCGGGGCCAGTATGGCATTGCCATGGCTGTACCCTACCCTCTGCCCGTGTCAATGCTGGACATCACTCAGATGCATCTGGAGCACTGGGCAGTCTCTGCATGAAGGCCCATCATGAGATGAAGGATCCTACTGTAGGGCATTTTGTTTTGCTGAAGGATTATTTCTTGGACCTTGTTGCTTTTAAGAGCAGGCTTTGGCTTAATCACAAAAATTGATATTTCCCGAAATGCTTGCCTTTTATTGAATAGTTTCCCTTTTCATACCTCCCTTATAAGGTGCCTGGATCCATTTTCATGTGCTCAGCAAATTATTCGCCCCCGCTGAAAGGGAAAAGGAAGAAAGTTTCAAATGTCAAATGTCTGATGGATTTGGCTGATTGCTGGACTATATGAAATTGTTCTGTCAATGTGAGGCAGGTTCTTGGACAAGAAGATATGGATAGAAATTGAGGAAAATGCAGTTATACAAAATGTTTTGCATGTAATGTTCAAGATTAGATTAAAACAGTAGTAGATTGCAAGGCTGGTGTGCTGTAAGACAAGTAATGCTGAAAAAGATGCCTAAAGCAGACAGGATTGATCACCTTCTGATTGTACTTCTTGTTCTTCAACAGTGGTCCAGAAGACCTAGAGAACTACCTTACACTGAGTACTAAGTCACCATTAGGTTATCTGAAACAGGCATTTTGTGCCATTTGAGACTCTTAAGGGCATGTGAAACACCTGCATGAGGCTGGTGGATGTCAGTGCCCCAATGAGTGATGGCTGGAAGGCAGGTGGGACAGTCAGGGACACATCATGTGGCACCAGATGTTTATGATGGGCAATGAAACTAAACCTTGAGGGTGGGATGCAGTTGCAGATTCAGACACCTGCTTTTAGATATTGACTACATGAGTTGGGTGTCCAATCTCTCACTGTAATCAATGGAGCCTAGAGAGAGATTCAAGTGGGCACATAGAGACAGCTACTTAGAGGAATGAGAATCAGTCTCCAGGATCCTTTGGCTGGGGTAAGACTTGGTTGCCTACTCGCAGTAGTACATGTAATGCTGTACTGATGAGATGATTTGCAAAATCAAGATATCCACACAGGGTGGGTAGATTGGAGCTACATCTGAGACCTTCTGGAGGAGCAGACGGAGGACAGGCAGGATACCCTGGGACTTTTCAAATACCCACACCATGTGAATCAGGCCTCCAGATTTCAATGTGTATGGAGGAACTTTGTCACACAGATCACATGTGCACCTTACATGGCAGACACCCTCATAAAGCTGTCTCAATCTGCAGCTCATCTCATTGTATAGTTTTAGATAGAAAAATAAGAAATTTATTCCACTTTTAAAATGGATCTTTACCCTAGAAAGCTCAAGTTAGTTCATGGAATCCCCATAATTTCTAACTTTCATGCTTTTAAGGGCTTTGAGAAGGAAGAGAGTTATTACATATCAGCCAGGACTTACCTTGGAAGTTAGCTACAATTCAAGATACACTTACAAACCCAGTGTTCACATAACTGGAGAACATTCATCTGCTGTTTTTCTCAGTTAAGAGTCTGCAAAGTTTAGAAATTATATCAGGTGTCCGATCTCTTGCATAACACAGGGTTTATTACAAGTTCTGGTCATTCACTGAAGCCAGAATCTTTAAATCTGTGACTTCCATGGATCAACCAGAACTAAGGTATGACTTCTACAGAAAAACATGAGCTCTGATTTTAAATTTTCCTTTGACAAGGAATTCTCCATAGCAATTATTGACCTATTGTGTTGATTAACTCTTTCACTATTAAAATTCATCTTTCTACTCTGAGTGTGTCAAATGTCATCTTATAGACATTGAATTATGTTGTAGGCTTGCCCATTAGAGCAGTCAACACTTTGTTGTTTCAAATGTTCATGAGGCACTCAGCATTTTTGTGTTCATTCAATCACTTTGGCTTCATTTGCTTTTGGCTGCAAGTTTTTATTTACCCACACGTGGCCTTAATCCATGTTTTCCTTAGCATTCCCTGCTTGTATATAAAACCAATAGTCTTTGTTCTTAGATATTTACTCTGCCAGTAATGTACTGTCCTCATTAGATGCTATTGTGCATATATTTATGTTATCAACTTTATTAAATAACTCTTTTTTTGGTGTTATAGTCAAAAAAGCTAAATAACAAAGTCAAGGAAAGTCTCATGGGATCTTGTCTGAGGATGTTTCCCTGGTTATCCTTAGATTTGAAATTTGCCATTCCTAGCATTTAACCCTTGTTAAACATGTGCTGTGCTGTTTTTCCCATTGTTTGAGCCTGTGAGTCCAAGTGCCAAGCATAAGCCATTCTGATGCTTTCTGGGAATCTCTTAGACGAGCATTACAGCCATTATCAACTCAACCTGTGATTTCTTCAATAAAAGATAGCAAGTTATATCTTGTCACAATATTTTACGTACCAGTATCCTGACCAATGGAATCCCTTCTCTATCCAGTGCCTTTCCTTTTGTTTTTCAATGAGGACAGTTCCCTTCCTTGTGTTCTGAAGGAAGGACACATAGAAGACAAGAGTGGCCCAACACCATGTCATGCACGAGTTGCATTGGGTGGCAATGGAGAGCTGCACCCTCGCAGGTCTTTGCTGGGGCTGTTTGCTCTTCTTGCTTCCCAAGGAATGCTGCTGAAACCTGGCTCGTCTCAGCGGTGCAGCAGGACCATAGCCTGCCCATGGGAGCAGGAGCAGGGAGCACTGCCACAGCACACTTAGCCCCGGTGCTGCAGCTTCCCCTTCTGTCAGGCAGCCACAGCAAATACCGACCCACCTGCCGTACTCTGATGCTGCACTGAGATAATTATTGCTTAAGCAGTCCTTTGGAAATGCAGAGCATTGTAAAGGCATGAAGTGTTATCACTATTAAATTGGTGTTAGTCCACAGCTCTGCTTAACTTTACAGCTCTGTGCTAAAAGGTGTGAAAAGGACCATCACAAGAGGGGCTGAACATCAGGCCTGTGCTCAGGCTTTAGGACATGAGGCATAGTAGCACTTTGGCCACATAGTTTGAATAATTGCAGGATTATAGAAGACAGGAGGCTGAAAGGTTACAAAATATCCACATTATACTATCTCCCTGCACTGTTTCAGCTCACAGATAACAATATCACTAGTGATATCGCTAGAGTGATGTCAAGCTTAATGTGACAAAGAGCATTGGTTAAAATAACAGTAATGTACCATATGTACAGTAAATTACTAGGACCTGGAAGCAGGAAGGGAAAAATAAAAGGTATTTATATTATTAGTCCAATTGAGTATGACATGTATAAAATTCATAGTTAGGTTTAAAATCCTGAAAATGTATTTTTGGTTGTGTGAGCCATCTGGGCAACTGGGTATTTAACAAATCATAGATAGTATTGGGATGCAGTGCTGTTACAGTCATCTGCTTGTGCTCACATGGTTTTGTCATAAGGCTCCTGCTATTTTGCGAATCCTCGCTGCATCAGCAATGAATATCACTATCTCCAGCCTCTGTTTACCGCAGCTTCTGAATATTGTAAATTTTGCAGGCTTGTAGGAATGGTGCCAGAGGCTCTCAGAGTCTGGACTTGGTTAAAATTTGTGGTGAAGGGAAGAGAGAAGGAAAGTGGAGGGGTGGAAATGAAGATCTCCATCTGGGGTAAATTAAGACAGTGCTACTCCAATCTATGGTGGCTCAAGACCACTTTAAGGAAAACGCATATGCTGAGAGCTCATGGAGATCAGCTCAGACAGTCCCTGCTGAATAGCCAGCCAGGTGATGTTTTCATCCTTATGCTTTGTTTAGCTGAGAAACCTGAATTAAGTTTGTGGTTGTATTCTGGTTTTGTTTCTAGCTCCCCACAAGTACTGATAGAGCAGTGGCAAGAAAAAAAAGTCTACTTGTAAACCAGCTACTTGCTTTTTCCAGATAAAAATTTAGACTACCCCTTTTGAGGTGGGATAAGGTAAGAAAGGGTGAGTCTAAGGCTGGTGATTTATTTCCTGACTTTAGAAGGAAAGAATTAATTGGCAAAGTTTTCAGGAATTTCAAGTATTGCAAACCCTGGGATATCCTTACCTATTTTGTTTTGCAGTCTCTATGTCCCTTAAGGAAAGATCATTAAAATGTTAAAGTGGGCTGAGACCCCATGTTCTGCCCTTCTGTCTTCTTTCAAGTACATTCACAATAACCTTCACATTATGAAGGGCAACTCAAATGTTCCAAAATTTTAAGACAGTTTAGGGAAATAATCTGAGTTCACAGGATGTCAGCCTTCACCTCCCATGTATGTGTGTTGGGGGCTTAAGTGGTTATAGCTTGGGAAGTATTTGTTACTTAATGGATTTTGTGCATTTCTTGAACAGCTGTACACCTGACCTCCTGTGCCACCATGAGGAACGGTCTTTTTAGACAGCTAGCCTCAACAGGTATGCAAAGTCGAGCTTGCTAGACAGCATTCACAAATCCTTTCCTTCTTAAGGCCGAGGCCTGATTTGGTCCATTGTCCCAAGGGATACAGATTCAGGAAGATTGCTGAGTATTTTCAGCAATTGCAGTAAGTGTTTTTTTGTGGTCAGCAACTGCTTATATGAAAAGGAGTTTTAGGATTACAGCTGGAAAGCTTCAAATGGGATTGAAAAAATGCATTGCTCTGTTTCCCTAGGTTTCCTAAGGTGTTATCCCAATGAATATGACAACCAAACCTGAAGTGATTTATTGAGTCTGGCTCTCAAAGCTTCTCTGAGCTTGTATAGCACTCAGCTGGGCATTTGTGTTTGGAGCGATTTAGTATCAGGATTACTTCCCACTAGTTTGTCATACCTAAAATCTGATGCTGGTTTCAGAAGTCAGCAAAAGCCACCTTTTCCTGAGTTATTTTACTGGCATTGCGTAGACTTATAAGACAGAACTTCATTTTACTTTTCTTTTTCTTTTTTTCTTTTTCATTTTTACTATTCAAAAACCCTATTAGGTGTTTCTAAATGTAGAGCTTTTATACATCACCACGGATTTGTTAGCAAGTGTGCGCATCTGGCCTAAATTAGACCACCTATGAAGGTGGCCTACAAAATCTAGATATTACCAAAGGAAACAGTGGAAAAGGCAGTTTACTACCAAGAAGAGAAACATTTTAAAGCCAGCCCACCAGCGAAGAGACCCTGGCAGTCCATAAAGAACTTTTCAACAGAGAGTGTAAAGTGCATATGAAGGACAGAGATTGATCCCAGTTCCACCAAAGGTAATTAACTGTGTTGACCACATGGTATTTGCCCAAGCCTTAGAGTTGTGGGACTGAATGAGACACAGACAGAGAGTAAGATGCAGTTCTGAGACCCTGTGAAGCCATTGCAGGTATGTGCTTAAATTTCACCTGCAGGAAGAGAAAACCGTTAGAAAACCAAATACTTCAGGAAATTTTTGGAGAGCATTGGAAGCCTAGATGTCTGCTAGATGTAGCAGGCTGTGACAAATGTTAAACTTTGTGGCTACACAAAATAATCCAAAAAATAAGGAAATTAAAGTAAAGATGCATACAATTAAAGTATTTCCTATTTCCTCTCTACAGAGCTGAGAAGTCTTGATACTTACCTCACACATCAGAGCAGAAGGACCACATGCTGTCCTATATAAACACTGCTGGTCCAAGTTTGATTTTATGAAGTTCAGGTTTGGCTCTAGAAATTAAGACTGCCTGCAGCCCTATGCATTCCCACTTGGCTTCATCACCATTGCACAAAGCTAGTAAGAATAGGAATAACAGTTCTTACAAAGAGGGTTTATCTCTGCACTACTGGAAAAAAAGGAGGATATTATATTGTGGTGACCTGAGAACATGAACTGAGGATCTGAGCATACAGAGCCAAAGTTTTTGCAGACTGCAGTTAGAGATCCTGTTACATGTCTGGTGTTCCTTCAGCTAAATCATTACAGAGGATCTGGTACTTGGTACTTAGCTGTTACTATTTGCTTTTAAGACTATTTAAGTAGTGGAATACTGGAATATGATTTGAGGTTGGTGTGTTCTTCCACCCTGCAGAATGAACAGAGTGGTCCAGCAGCCTTGGGGGGAAGCACAATAAACATGAGGTCTTTGCTGGATCCTCTTTGATCTCACAATGTCTGGATGAGTGCCTCATCTCACAGACTCAGGTGATTGTGATACTCTTGGGTCCTCCATTAGGTCCTCTGCTAATCCCTCAGGATGGCGGTGAGGTGACAGTAGTCAAGAGGCAGCAGCCACTGACATGGCATTTTAAAGGTGAGAAGGGGCTGAAGGTCATTAGCATCACCCATTTTGGGTAGTCCCTTTTGCCATTTGTATGAATACTTGGTCTCTCACACTTTGGGATTTTGGCACAGATGAGGGAACAACAGTGAAAGCCCAACTTAAGTTGCTTCAGAAGAAGGTGTAAGATACCCTGTTAAGAAGAATCGACTGTGAGAAAAGTTTATTTCTAAACCTTCTGAGACAGCAGTTCGTTTATACCAACTGTCTGCTTGGTCAAAGGTGTATCTCAAGCTAGAAGGCTAATGAGTTTGTGTGGTGGAGACATGCTGGCACCTGAAGAGCGTTACCATCTTGTCCATCCACTTTAGACTGTCCAGTCCAGACTCTGTGGTACAGCTACAAGCCAAGATGAAGGACTGAGCTGGTACCCCTGGGTCAAGGACAAGAGCCATTCAGACATGAAAACATATGGATTGCACTGACTGGGTCATTGCCTCATGTGAGTGTACTGTTCTGAACAAGTGGCACTTCACCTTGTGTTCCTCCAAACCCCCAAATCCCTCTGGTAAAGCAGGCACCATGCAAACAGGCTCTTACTCCTTTCCTCACACAGTGGTCCTTATGTCTTCTCCAGGCAGAGTGGCACACATCTGTTTGCCATAAATGAAGGATAATATAGAGGCAGATGGGTCAAGTACAGTGCTGGAAGGACATTTATTTTACCAGTCTTGCTCTGGTGGATACTGGTGCTTAATGGTGAATGTGAAATATGAAAGAGCCAAGCACTAGCATTTCAGCAGCCACCACGCTGTGGTCACACTTGCCTCTTTCTAGCACCCACCTGTAGTCTGTTCCTGGCCATCCTGGTTTGAGTTTGCTGACCAACAGACCAAGTAGAAGCCATCAGTGCCAATGTCACCTAGTATAGGCAAGGTTCCAGTGCAGATGACCCTAGGTAAATTTGGATGAAAGTCCCTCTAGACTGAAGGAAAAATAATTAATCTGGAGCCCTATTGTGCAATCATTCAGCCATATGTTCCCTTTCAGGACTTAGAGACCAAGAAGCCTGTCTCCATCTGCAGATGGCTCATGTAAAGGTAACGCATACAGTACTAGACTATAGTTTTGCCTGTGGTTGTTATTGACTGGGACCCTCTCTGAATTGAGTTTCCTGTGAGTTACCACCACAAAATTTATGCTTCCCTCTGAATACCAGCTGCGTCTGGGTTCATAGAGCAGGAGGAGATCCAGCAGTGATTCTATTTTGGAGCAGACATAAGGTATCAAAGCCCAACAGCTGAGGAAAAAGGAACCAAAATAAATATGGTTGTTTAATGCCTGGGAAAGGGGTAGCAGCCACACTGGGGATCAGCATGTGCTGGAGGCAAGTTTTTGAAGTATTGTGAAAGAAAAGTCTGATTTTACTAGACAGTTTGCCTAGAGTAGACCCAACTCTGCTGGGACAGGGTGGAAGAGGTGTGGACAGGGAGGTTCTGCTGTAGAGAACATAAAGGTATTTTGGGAGGGTGCAGGATGGCCATGTCTATCCAAGCTAGTTACATTAGTCTTGATGAGTGTTACTCCTTCTTGACCAAACCTGCACACATATGTGATGAACTTTGAAGGAAACCATTGTTTTCTTGTGAGAAGCAGTACTAACTTGTCCTTCAAATGTTTCTCTTGTTCCTGCATGGGTTCAGAATTGATGGTGTGCTGAAACCAGTGAGGGCTGGGCAGGGACCCTGATGCCCCAAACATTCCACTTTTAAAGATGAAATTCAATGAAGTGTGATGGAGGGTCAGTTCTGAGCTCTTCCCAGCTCCTGAGGCACTCAGGTGGAGCAAGACAGGGGAAGAGACATCCTCAGCTGGAGCAAGAGGAGCTGGTTAGTAACTTGTGTGCTGGCAGTTTGGATCTGGAGCCCCAAAACTGCTGTGTGTGAGGAAGGAGGCAGTTGCTGTCTTCAGCAACAGCTTGGAAGAAGTGCAAAGGCTGTTATTTGCACTGCGTCAACTTTGTGAACTCTGAGTTCTATCAACCTTTATATAATTCTTTAACTGTTGTCTTCCTAAAGCACCACAGCAGAACATACACTGCCTGTTGCCATCAGCCTCAGGCAAACAGGAGCTTCCTTACTGACAGGACAAATAGGCCTCAGATTAGCTATTTCAGATATTTTACTGGCCTGAAACGGGTTTTTCATCAGTGGGGTTTTTTTTTAATAGTAAACATATTCTTGTTCAAGAGCTTGGGCATCTCCCAGATTAGTTGTATGAAGTTGTTCACAGGGGCACGCAGAAAAAGCTTTGTTTAATTGGTGGAAAAACTCCCCAAGCTATTGTTGGTGCTGCTTTTGCCCTTGGGTTATAACTCCCAGTATTCTGAGATTTAGGGTGCCAGCTCAGAATCAGCTTAGGTATCTAGCTTTTCTTCACTGAAGGATTCCCAAAATCCTATTGCACCACTCAGGTCACACTGACAGCCCCATCTACCTTCATGATCTGATTTCTGCCCAACAATTGCTTCAGAGGTTCATTAATGTGAGACTTTGCTAGAAGTGGTCCAGAAGAGCAGCACAGGGTATGCTGGGGCAGAAGCAGAAGTTCTGTGCTCCCCATCACAGGCAGAAGAAAACCCTTCCTTCTGCCCTCCCTACT
Organism: Atrichornis clamosus; assembly: GCA_013400975.1. Lineage (NCBI taxonomy): Eukaryota > Metazoa > Chordata > Aves > Passeriformes > Menuridae > Atrichornis > Atrichornis clamosus. Next base: position 104,764 of record WBMZ01013504.1, on the reverse strand, counting down.
GAGGTTCCCTTTCCATCAAGGCACAAGAATGCAGCCTCTTGCCAGGTAAGCAACACCTTCAGCTACTTGATATATATTATATTTCTTACTGTTTTTCGAGGATTAAACAACAACAACAAAAAGCATTGCTAATAGCTTCCCAGGCGTTACCATTTGCATTCACAAGACCAGGAGAACTGATGCTGTGGGTCTCAGACATGGGAGGGCCCATCTGACCCTGCTGCAGACCTTCTCCTCACTTTCTGCAGACTGCAGCAGTGCCTGTCTCTGCATGGAGCAATCCCCAATGTCGGGTTCTGAGGTGAAGGTCAGATAATCAGGCTTAAAGCTTGTCTAGCATTTTTTCAAATAGTCTGGTCTGTTGCATGTCACAGGCCACTGAGCAATCACCTCGCTAGCCCCGTTTTGAGGCCAGTTGCTTGCATCTGGAAAAAACACACCTCGCTTTTTTATTCCCTTTTCATTCATCTGAGCAGAGGTTTCCAGTTTTTCATGTCTTTTCATGTCCTGCTGAGCACAATAGCCAGCTGAGACTCCCAATTTTTCTTGGCAAGGGTCCTTACCCACTCCCGTCAGAGCTACCTCACAATTTTCTTCTTGATAAATTGAGCAGCGCAAGACTCACATAAGTCTCACTGCAGGAATTTCTTCTTACCCTCACATTATACTAGTATTTTCTGCCACCTCTACAATTTTTTTTCAAAAGCCCTCTAAAAACACTGACATTTAATTCAAATACTGTTTTATGGTACTTATCAAATCTGTATGAAGAGGTAAAATCACCTTCCTTGCTGTAATCACCATTCTCTTGTTCAAATATCCAAAGGTCATTTAACCCCTCTTGCTACATGCTTTGGGGAGATGCTCCTCAGTTCTGGTCCTAAATCATCTGAATCAGTTGAGCTTTGCTGCATTTACCAGCAGATACAAATCAGGCCTTATTAAAGCATATTTTGTTTGAATGGATCCTAATTGCTTTGCATAATGATCTCATTATCTACAATTCTGGCCATATTGGACCACCCACACGCCTTATCTGTGGTGCTTTATGGCTCATTCCAGACAGCTGATGGCCCTACTGAGCCACTAGCTGAACACCCATCCTGCTTTCCAAGGGGTGCCTGTTTGCAGACCTGGATAAAGCCATTGAGGTTACCAGCAGAGCAGTCTAAATAATGAGCCTCTCCAAACGAACTCAGAGCCTAACACCCTTTGGGAAGGGCTGCAAAACTATCTACCTCTCCAAGGCTTCTCCATCCCAACACTGGACCTTCTTGGTTCAGAAAACCTGAAACCTTCCCTGTGTTGAATTTTCACCCTGGAAATATTGCGTGTGTTGATTGCTTTTACTGATTTCAAGTGAAACACAGTCAGAAAAGGCACAGATGTCTGCAGCTTAAAGCTCTAAATATGAAGAGACAAAATCTGACTGAAGTTTTGAGAAGAAATGCACTTGTCTCTGCTGTTTGTCACCACTGTTGTGTTTGTTGTAGCAGAGCATGCCAGGACCTGTGTCCCGTATGTGGGAAATCCCCGGCAGCACTAGCATGGGTGCAGGAGCTGTGGCCAGTCCTTGGTCAGGCTCAGGAGCACAGAAGCATGGCATGCAGAGAACTTATCACAGCCCTTCCTTGCTGGTAGGCAAGGGAGAAGCCCAGTGAGGAGCCAGATATGCTTTGTGCCTCAAGGAGCCTCCCAGGCTAAGCAGGAGAAAAAGCGAACACACGAGGCATACAGTAAAACTCCAAGGATGACGTGAAACTGTATAAAAGCAATGTGGGTACATGAGCTGATTCAACATGGCTGATGTTCTGCACCTCAGATCTGGAAAAGAAAGGACTCTAAGGAAATTCTGGGACAAGGAGGCTTGTGCTAAGCAGCAATTATTTTAGTAGTAAAAGAACAGTTTTTGGGAGCTTCTCTCTGCAGAATGGAGCTCTCCTTCCTCTCTTCGTCTGCTCATCATTGCTCCTGTGTGCGAGGGAGTGGGCAGGTGAGAGTGGGTGGTTGGTGTGCAGACTGAGAACATCATTGCAAATTATCTGCAGGCTTCAGGTGAAGTGTAGATCAAAAAGTATTGCATAGCAGGAGCTGTTTTTCTTATTTAGATAAGCAAGGATTGTAGTGGGATTTTATGAGGTTTCTGTACTGTTCCTGTAGCACCTGGTTCCCACTAAGAAAACACTGAAACCAGAAGTAAAACCTCCCTGGTGGAGCCTTGAAATGACTATATCAAATGACTATATCATATATCAATGACTGGGGCCATTTTGGTCCTTCCAAACTACATGCCTGCCCAAAGCCCAGAGAAGTAATGGCAAATCCCACAGCTGTTGGCAAACATTGTGTTAAATCATATTAGATCTGGGACCAGAATGTGTCCATGGGAAAATCATGGCTTACTTCTTCATCCAAACTCTAGTTAGCTTCTTTCTCTCTTCGTGTGCATGGAAAACATAAGTCAACAATATACCGGGTATTAATGTGTCCCCCTTCTTATATTCCAGGTAGAACACTATGTCTTGGAAATCACAGTGACCTACTCCATATGTTATGGAGAAGCAGCTTCTGGTTTCCATTAAATACTTATTTGTATGCCAGTCCTTGGTGGGTTGTGAATTGCTAGCAAAGAACTGTATAAGCTTTGTGTCATTTCCGATAGGTGAGAGGAACAACTGGCTGATTAAGTGTTTTGAAGGATGACATTATTCCCAGATCTCAGATTCTTTGGTCTCAAAGACCAAAGCAACTGCACCCAGAAGCACTGCTTACAACACAGAAATATGATCTGAGAAATTGTGCTAACATCCAGGATTTCAAAGCAAGGCCCAAGCACAGAGTAGAAAGAAAGCATGAGACAGTCAAAGGGAAGCGTGAAGCTGCTGGTTCTTGGTGAAATGCAGCACTGCCTGAAGTGTGGGGGTTGGGTTGGGACCCAAAGGTCTCTGGATCTGCTGCAGATTGCCTGGCTGACCTTGGGCAAATCCCTGTGCCTCCACTTCCCTTCCTGTGCAAAGAGCCAGAGCAATCTTTTACAAATATTTGCCTAGGTAGTGCCTACCACCAGGAGTCAAGTGTCAAGCTTGCCCCTTATTCTTCTTCAGGCCTAAAGTTTGTAGGTGCTATTTCCTCTTCCCAAGGGTGGTACACAAGGCTTATGCAGCACCAGGGGACACTAGAAGGCATCACGCTTAATCAGTGTCCATGCAGGCTACATTTCACAACTTTTTGTGGTCTTCTGTCTGAAATATTGGAGTGCACCTTCTGCAAGCAGGAGGTCAAACAAACCTTCTCCAATGGCCCCAGATTCCTCTGGGGCATGCTGGGCTGTGCTTGCTCTTCCAGCCAGGCTGGAAAGCTATACCCAGCATTCACTCCTCAGCACTTGTCACCTTGCTTCAAAGCAGACCCTTTCCACTGAGGAGCTCCAGCACTGTGGAGTATCCACCAGTGGCATTTTGTTTGAGTAGGGCCAGCCAGGATCAGGCCACATAACACCAACATGAGGGAACAACTTTCCTGTGATCTAGGAAACTGATCTGGGCATGCTACTGGCCAAAATGCTTCTCTGATAGGCAAAGGGTATCATATGTCCTCTTAGGAAGGATAGAAATGTTGTACAGTTGTCAATCACATGAGATGGATCATTTGTCACTTCTGCTGTGACTTACCGTGTGAAAGATAGAAACCAAATGGTGTGCAGGAACTCTGTGAAAGAGAGGGATGAGACTCACTTGTGTGTAACATCCATGCATAAAACTCTTCTTTTGTGAGAGCTACCTTCAGAACTCTTCTGCATCAGACAAGAACCCAGAATTGGTGCCACTAAAGAGGCTCTTCTCCCTGATGGCATCATTTGAATGGTCTGATCTTCAGGTGTACCGAGTACTCAGTGACCTCCCGGTAGATACTCAACAATTCTGAGAAACCAGACCACTTATCCAAGTGGGCTTTAGGAACACATAAAAAAATCACAGTCCACCTTGTTCAGAAACTAGCATAGTGCTCCAGCTATGTAAGCTCCACCTTACTAATTCAAAACTGCATTTCATCAACAACCTCAACCCATAACCTTGACATCTGATTTGAGGAGCTGCAGATCATTCAGGGCATAACCCAGGGATTGTTACAGCTGCTAGCTACCTGCTGTGTCTAAGTCATCCTTCCTACACATTCAGAGATAATTTACTTATCCTGAGATATGTCTCTAAGTTGTACAGCTGCACAGTGGTGAGGCACAGTCTCTTTCATTCTCATAGTGTCAGGTAATGCAGAAGGGACCCAGATGCACTTGGTGCTCAAAGCCTGATCCTTCTTTTGCAGTATGCCAGACTTACCCCATTATAAATCCACATGGGGTTAATCTTGATTTATAGCTGAGCAAATGGTAGCAAAGCCAAACTCCTGATCTGTCTTGCTTGTGGTTATAAAATTTGAGTTTGCAACTCCTTGTGAACTTTATTATCTGAAAATTTACTCATCCCTCTTCTTATTTTTTTTCTGTGCATTTTTCTCCCCACTGCACATTAATCCAGCAGCTTGTCATTTTCTTTTTAGTGCTGAAAATGACCTTGCTTATTTTGATGGGCTCTGGAACAATAGTACTCACTGTATTGCTCTCGTTCTCCATCCGGGGGCTGTGAGTCATTATGGTTATGAAAGACAGAACATTGAGTCACTGACTGTCAAACATCTCTGCTGTGAGAGACGGAGCCTTTCAAGATACCCTCTCCTGGTAATCATTACTCTTATGTGTTTACACTGCAGCAGGACCCTGATCCCAAGTCGGAGCTGAGGCTCTAGTCATTAAGTGCAGTGCAAACACACTCATTTTACCACAGTCCTTGCCCTGATGAGTAAGTGTGGGATTGATTGTGATTATCTACATCTGAAACTTCCACCTAAGAGTCTGAACAGATATTGATTAATTAAGACTTGCAACAGTTGTATCTGTTAGCAGAGAGTCAGCATGTAGGGCGTAATCTGGTTTGTCACTACAATACTAGAGCTTGGCTGGTACTGGTCAAAGTCCCCATCTGTGTCTCACCACATATTCCCTATGGGACCTAACATAAATTGTCCTTAGGTGTTGGGCTTCTGAATACCCATAAAGGATGGGTTTTGGCTTAGATGTCCCTCAAAATTATCTCTATAGGGGCATAGTAACACTATGCCTTCCACAGCCTGGATGGGAAAATACCACAACCTGACATGCTCAGTAGTAGGGAAAGCCTGACAGTGATTCTGGCTAATGGAAACTTAATCCATGTGAGGGGGTACCAGGCTGTCTCCTACTGGCTGTGCCCTGGTTCCACTTGTCCAGATGAGCTTTTTGGTGGAAAAAATCATCCCACAAGGTGACATCATTTGCCAACATCAGCAGCAGGTCTGGGGCCTGGACTGCTCTCCCTGTGTTCACTGTATCATTACCACGTGCCTTTCCTAATGCAAAGCACCTCTTTACTCAGTCTGGCTGCTGTGCCCTCAGGGCCATGCCTGAATCTTATGAAGGCCTTACTTCTCCCCCAGCCCACATCCCAGGAGAAAGGTGGTTTCTGGTTGGAGCACAACACTGAAGGAGTATGGGTGTCCCTCATCCAAGCCCTTCTGCCTTTTCCAGCAGTGACACCAGCTGTGGTTTTTTACAAAGACGTATCACACCGCTTGCAGCACTTCCCACCCCATCCACTCTACGGCCAAACTGAGGCTTACATTATTGCTTGTCTGATCTAGTTCTGTGCTTAATCCTTCCTGCACAGCTCCTTGTCCCAACAGGCCAAGCACAAGCTTCAATGACGCCTGCTTTGAGGTTTATACAGGTGTCACTGGCAGTGCAGACTGCAGGTCTGAAGCACTAAGCCACATATATTTCCCCATATGGATTTTGTGTTCTATCAATTCAGCTTTGCACTCTTGCCCTGGGAGGTGATGATGTAGAGGAGAAAAGAAACCTCTTAGCACCTGCCTCATGGCACTGGTCTTGAGCAGCCAAGGAATCGGAGGCCAGTTTCTTATCTTTGCCCTGACTCTACTAACACTGGTGTCAAATAGAAGAAATTTCCATTGTGTGGTGGAAACTCAGTTTTCTGTACAGGGTATCACAGCTGGAAGTTTGTCAGCTTCTTTAAGGCACTGCATTCGAGCCCCATTGCTCTTCAACAACCTGTGCTAATATAATTTTTTTTTTTCAAAGTGAAATGCATTTTAACAAGTCGTGTTTGCCCTCTCTGGCGTCAAATAAGTGATCCTTGATGTTTCCAGCAGTGACCCAGTAAGTGAACACAAGAGCCACATGTTAATTAGGTCTGTTTCTTTTTTAGTGTTCTGACTGTGCTGCAGCCACTAACCTTCACATCTAGGTGGTGAATGTCTCACTCCATTACACAGAGCTCAAGCTTTTTCTAATGTCCACTCATGGAAACCTTGCTCGGTCAAAGTCCACGGTAATTTGAAGATTATTATGCGAGCACACATTGCTCTGTCGCTGAAGGGTGGCTTGAAATATTGTAGCCAATAAAGTTTGACTGAATTATTTGCAATTAATGATCCAAAGGGATGGAATGAGAAGTGCAGCCCTACATGGGTAGGCAGGGAGGACTTTCTTCAGGAATATGGGTTTTTCTGCTTGGCTCTTCTGTGTCTGTGGTCTACTTCCTGTTTTCAGATGAGTGTGAATCAGGAGCAAGGTGTCCCAGTTGAGATGCTGAGCTCCTTGTTCACACCCCAGTCTCAAGAAATAGATCCTCTGAAATTGTCTTGTGTTGTGCACCTGGAAGCAAAATCAAGTGAGAATTGCTGGTCTCTTTTGAAAGTGCTGATTGTATTTAATGGAGGAGCAAGGTAATTGTTTAACTCTTTGTGCATCTCTGCTTGGAGTTCAGGATACAAAAATGCTGTTTCTTTCCCTCTAGATTAGAGTGAAGGATGAAGAGCTGTAAAATAAACCTTCTCACAGTGTCTCACAGTGGTAAAGAGCTTTTCATTTTGGAAGTTTATAGTGAAGATGGTAGAAGTTGCAGGTGGTAGGCATGTTACGGCAAAGGTTTCTTCAGATTCTAACTGGGCAGCAAATTAAATTAAAAAACAGAGTGACTGGAGGTACTAGGCCTGTAATTAAGTGGATGGGTGGATGCATGGCTTATCTGCTAACATATGAACATTAAAGAATCCCCTAAAACCACATTAAAAAGCTTATACGGTTGAACTTAATTGCTCTTCTTCTTGTCTTGCAGTTGGTGAAATTAAAGGAAATTTTGGCTTTACGAAAAATAAAGAGGGTAATTCAGGAAGAGAACCGTCTGGCAGTGCTCTGAAATTTTGTTGCAAAACACATAAGAAATATTCATCTCTAGTTGGATAAATAGATTATTTTAATACAGGGAAACAAAATATATAAATGTTTTGCAATAAGTAGGGTCTTGTTTTGCGTAATGTAATTCCCATGAGTAATTGCAGTGAGACCACTGGCTTTGTCAGGGCTTCTGACATAAATATTATTTTGCACCAACTTGCGTCATTCCAAATAATTTTACTCGAGCTGGCCTATTTGTAATTATTCACCTGGCCCTGTGAACCTCAGCATTTGATTGCCTGTCTGATATTCACCACTTGTTGTCTCCTGTCCCGTACAGGGATCAGGCAGGCCTTTGCTTCCATGCGGGGCGAGATGTGCAGGCGATGCGCAGGGCGGTGATGTGCCTGGAAGCTTTGGGCCGAGCCAAAAGCAGAAGGCAGCTGTTGACAAGCTCAGCTAGGAGCTGCTGGTTTATGGGTCTGGGGATTTGAAATTAAGCTCTAAGCTTCAGGAAGTGTCATGTGCTTACTTACAAAGCAGTGCTCCATAAAAATCACAAGAACCACAAAGCAAAGGAGAAAAAAATTCAAAGCAAGGGACAAAGGGGTTGTTGCTCTCTGGCTTTCTAGTTTCATCCTAACTGAAAAAAAAAGACACTTTTCTTATTTGTTCTATTTTTGGCTCAGTTTCTTATCCCATAGAAAAGACCTATTAACCCTTTTTTGACTGCATTGCCTTTAAAATCTCATAGAGACCAGCTGCCTCCTGATTTTACTACTTTTCCTATCATATTAGCCCCCCAATCTGTTGGAAGAGTATAATTGTAAACAGTAAAAATACACACACAAAAAAATGCACCTTTAGTGTTTTGTTTATGCTAGCCTTTAAGAGCCAGGAACCTGCAATTCATAGAAGACTGCCAAACTTTTTCTTCATATTGTAACACAGGAAAACAACTTCCCATACTACAAGGGGCACTGGAAATGAATGCATCCCTCTTCTACTTTTTATTGCACACCATTTAAGTGTTCTAAGCCTGCATCAAATTCTCCGTGACCCAGCTCTAAGCATTCCACTTAGTTAGCCTAAACCTCTTTACATTCCTCAACTCTGATCTGCTAATCCCCCATAAATCACCACCGTTTCTCGACAAACTCAAGCCAGTGTTAAGATTTATGTGGAAAGGATTTGTCATTTCCCACCAGCCTTAACCTGAATCAAGATGGGTGGGTGCCGGGGGGCAACAGAAGAAGGAGGACCTGCCACGTGAGGGGTTCAGTTTTGTGCAAGAGAGCAGATTCATCTTGTTTTGCAGATTATCAAGGATTTCAGGCTGCAAATGGGAATGTTTCCGATGTTGTTTCCATCAGGATAATTCCAGTAGCGAAGGGCATGGAGAAGTTGAACTGCATTTCAACAACTTGTAGGCACTGCATACTCTGGGTGCCTGTGCCACAGGCGGGGGCTGTGGGTGTGTGGCTGGGCATGGCCCAGACCCCGACGGGCACACACACAGCCTGCGTGGCACGTGGAGAAGGCGAGGGGCTCAGTCCTTTGCTGCTTGGCCCCCAGGTGTGCAGTGGGGAGGAAGCACATCTGTGCTCCTTGTGGGGAAAAAACAAGTGGCAGCAAACTCTCTGTGTCCCTCCATTGGGTCAGTCTTGTTTTCCTCAGTTTAGGTGGTCACACTTCAAGTTATTCCCTGTACTACAAACACAGACACTGAGGTTTTCTTCCAGGCTGTTTTAGGTTGCCTCTCCTCTGGTGTTGCCACGTTTTCTTTCCGCATCTTGTGAGCAAGGGTTCAGGAGTACAGTCCCTAACCATACTCCCTGTGTGGGACTGGGACCTCAGCCCCTTCCCAGAAGGTTGTTTAGCCTCTCCCCATGCACCTGTTGTGGGGCAGAGCATTTGCAGCTGTATTGCCTCTCTTCACATCTAGGGTTTTTTTTGTTTTTTGCTGTACAATACAATCTCTGCTCTTGTTCTTCACACCCAAACATTCACCCCTTCCCGGAGGCTGAGTCACCCTCCCTGTGGCCAACAAATCCTAGCCTCAGCAGCATCTGCTCTGGCAGAACTGATCCCTGCACCCCTCCTAGGGGCCACAAACCCTCGCTTGGCCCCTGACTTCTGGAACTCAGCTGGACTTCCACATGAGTTCTCCAGGATCTGATCCAGCTCAGCTCTATGGAGTTCTGCTGGTCCTTACACTCACCCTTCTCTTTCCTGCAATCCCCATGAAGGTTCTCTTCTGAACAGAGCCATCATCGGAGTGTTATGTGGACATAAAGATTAGCCAGGGTGTCCTAAAAAGAGATATCTCAGCCAGACTGCATTCACACTGATGCCAGCAGTCAAACTCCTGCAAACAAATGCTCCCAGCAGTCACATGGATGAGTTTGGTGCATGATAAACAGCATCTTTTGGAGGAACAATAAGCATTTCCAAAAAATGAACGGACCAAAAAATTTAGGGCCTATCTGCACATCTGGACTCTCATTCAGGCTGACCTTTACACCTGGATCAAATGAAATTATGGCTATTGATCAGGATTTTTGTTGATGTGACTGGCTGGACTTTGAAGAAAAACCTAGACAAGTCAGACATGTTCCTCTGCAAATTTTGTGACTTTATAATCTTTATCTTGACCCACAATGGCAGTCAAAAGACACATGCATGTGAAAGGGAAGAAAAGGCCCCTGTAAGGCAGGTTTTCCCTGTCTCTTTTGTTAGTTTTCATATCATGTTTCCCTCGTTTCTGTATGTGTTAGCTCGTCTATACTCTTCCTCAATTCTTTTTCATTTCTCTGTTCCTTGTCTTTGATGTTTTCCTCCCTACCTCATATTCCCCGTTTGCCCTCCTCCCTTCTGCTTTGAAGAGCATCACTCCAGCATTGGTGCCTTTTTACCCGCTGGACTTGTACAGGGAGAAGTGGCTGGTGAAACTCCAGAACACTGCCTTGATGCCTGGTATTGCTCTGCCTCCTCACAAACAGCTCTAGTGAGACCCAAGCCTCCCTGGACTTCTGCCAAGGGAGACCAGTGCCCCTAACTCCCTGGGGCCCTGCTGCAGCATCCTGTATCCTGTGGTAACACACGCTTCAATGTTTTCTGCTTCAGCTCAAATACCTGAGAGTTTTTAACTCCCACCTCTCTGCTACTGCTCGCCATTGTCTCAAACTGTGAAAGGCTATGCAGCTTTCTCTGCACTTGGGCTCTTGGAGGAAGGCTGGATTCAGAAAGAGAGGGTCCTGGCTTCTTCACAGGACTTAAGTCTCAGGTTGGTCTCGTTCATCTGCTGAATCACCCCACCCCGACTGAGAGTGGAGTCACTCTACAGTTAAATGGTGGCAACAGTTGTCCAAAACAGGCTGCTCACAGCACAGGGCTGAGGGCTCAGCCAGGGCGCCAGGCAAGAGTGCGGGGGCTCCAGCATTAATGCAGTTTATATCAGCAATGAAGCTGTTAATGGCTCTTATTCCACTCCCCGTGCAGCAGGCCAGCTCTAGTTCTGCCTGAATTCTTACCTGAAAGCAGAATTTCACACCCAGCACTAGAATTTTAGTTGCTTCTAGTTAGATACTCAGAACTGTTCCGGTTTTGAACTGTAAGCTGATGACAGTACATTTAAGAAATGCATGAGCATTCAGCATTCGTTTTGCTTGACAAGCTGTTTCTCCTGGCTTTTTGTCTAGGTCAGATTAGAAAAATGCAGCTTAGCTACCCTTTCCATACCACTCTTGCCCTGTTCCCCTGGCTTTGTCAGGTCGGCTTTTCAGCTGAAGCCCTGTTCTAGTTCTGCCAAATCACTTCATTCTCATTCTAATTCCCATGAATCTCAGTTTTTCACTTCTACTTTTTGTTAACAGGGAAAATATTGTTGGGATCCAAGTGAAAATTCTTGGTTGGATGCAGTGGGATGAGAAGAAGCAGAAACACCAGCGAGGAGGGCAAACAATGCAGTGAGGAGGAGCCAGAGAAGCACCCCTGAGGAAGCCCTTTTGGGTTGATGGCTGGCCAGACCAAGCCTGGAAACTCTGAGCACAGAAGCTTGTTCAGTTCCTTCTGTGTGTTGGGAAATAGGGGCCTTTTTTGTTCCTGGTAAATAAGCAGCGTGTGTCACATATTGTGTAACTCCATCATCCATTTGTTCTAAAAGGAAAAAAAAAAGACAATAGCCAGAAAATTGCAAGCTGCTTTGTCTGTAGCATAAGATAACTGCATTGTACACCAGGCTAACAAACCTTTTAAAACATCACAGGTTCAAACCTGTTTTGCAGTAGGCAAGGACCTCTGAGTATGAAAGAAACCTCTGGATTTTGGTCCAAGTTTACCTGTCCTGCATCCAGTGTGATACCCTACACTACACTGTACCCAGCAGCCCAGACACAGTGTCCAGTGAGTGGCAGTGTGACTTTTGGGGGCAACATTATTGCCTGCTCCTCTGTCCCTGCCTTTCTTTTACTTGGCGGTTCGATGGCAGTGGTGGGGACAGCATGTCACCCACGGATTGCACAGTACCTGTGGTAGCATCGAGTGACTCCAGAAACCTGACTTGTCGGAGCAATCAGAGTATGAACCAGGTCCCTAAGGATTTCCAAAGGAGGACCAAGGCACCTTATCCTTCTCAAGGCCAAGTAATACCGGAGTGGAGCCAGCTGAGTACCTTGTCCTCACCTTTTTAATAGTAAAGATGTCGAAGTTCTATTGTATATATGTTACTGCAGCTCCTTTAGATTTAATTTAAGCTACATGACCTTGCATTTAGAGAGCCTGCCCTTGTCTATAATCTACTCAACTCAGTCAAGAGGAATAGTTGGACAAGGATGAATGTGGGCCCAGGAGGCAGAAATTAGATTGTGTGCAACTGTATCTGTGGATTTATAGCAGAAATTTACTGCAGAAAGTGAGGATTTTTATCTTCTCAAGAGCCCAACAGGAGGGAAAGTTAATGGCTGACACATTTATTGCATGGAATCTGCAAAGACCTATGGAATGGTGTCATTAGATGGATGGAACAGGCATCCATGAGTCAATAAATTGGTTAGTATACAAGTGGAAGAAAAATCTTGCTAGAGCCATTCTCTCTTCCTTGATGGGACAGTGTTGTGATAGAAGTCATAAACAAGAGAATAGGAAAACATGAGGGATTTTTTATACCTTCTGAGGCCACTTCAAGAAACTTTTCCAAAACACAAAGTACATTCTGCTGCTGGCATTGCTTGAAACCATTTTAGTTTCTTCAACCCAGCTCCCACCCTGGTCTCCCCTACCCCCTCTACCTTATCAGTGTCACGCCTGGCCCTCACGTCTGATCTGCATCCAGGGCTTTGTTTTCTGTGTGCCAGAAGTGATGCATTTGCCCTGACACGGACCATGGGGAAGACACACGTGCCCATCGTGATCTCAAATGGCCACTTCACTGTTGCCTACTTTCCCCTCCTGTTGTGCTAGGTGCTGTAAAAATCACGCCAAAAAACCCCAGATCCTGTGCCAGGAATTGTAATGTAAGGCCGGAGAGTAGGGGACACACACAGGTAGACAGGGAGATGCAAAGACTGAGATGATCTTATTTATTTTAACTTACTTCATGTAGACAAAAGACATTTGGGTTTGTGTATGAGCTCCAAGAGAAGTTTGTTTGTGCTGGCATAGGAGCCTCAAATCATTACATTCACATTTCCAACTCTGGATCGTAACATTTTGAATATAAAATTAAGCAAATGTTTTACTTTAAGTCACAAACCCCAAGTCTATTCACATTGGATTTTGGGAAATCTTTCTAAAAACAACATAACACAAGATTGCATCTAAACTGCTTGGCAGCCTGCCTGTAATGGCAACCAGGAGGTTTATTGTTGTGAATTACTTATTTAGAAGAAGCTGAAAGTGTGACAAAATAATGACAAGAGGGTTTTTTATTTGTAGAAAGTCAAAGCTGATAGTTCTCAGTGGGAACACACTGTACAATGTTACAGCCGAGACTGCACCAAGAGGGATTCAAGCATAAGAACCTGACTGATGAGAAGTGAGAACAAGGGAAAAAAACATGTGATGGGGACAAATCAGAAGAGTTGTCAGCGCCTGAAAGACTCGTAGTGATAAGGGATTTCTTTATTCCATTCCATGAAAATCTTTCCTACTACATTGTAACTGTATGAAGGAAAGAACACAGACAACTGAAGAAATGGACCCAGAAAAAGACTTCCTCTGTTCTGGGTATGCTGTGCGCGGCTTCGCTTGTGAACCCTGAGGGCATTGTTAGTGCAAGCCCTATTTCTTGTGAAGGAAGCCAGCCTGAGAAATAATGAGCTAGAATAAAGGGTCTGTTGGCACAATATTATGATTATTTGAGGAAATAATGTGATATGAAGATTAGCACACAGGATAATAGCTGTTGCATATAGCAGTGTTTTATGGTCCATTCTGCGTTGCTTAACATTATTACTCATTCTGTGTCAGGCACTGTTAAACTGAATTTTAAAAGGAGGCCCTTTGCCTTGCTCTGGTGTTGGCGGCTTTGGTGTATTGTTAAGCCTTACAGTCTACGTGTCTCTGTGCATAATGTAACACTTACTGGTTTGAACTGTAATTCTGTTTTATAATCTTTTACTACTGTGAGACATTGTCCCTTATGGAATTCCCATAACCTCAAACTCGATTTTCTCATAAAAGCAAACCAAAACAGTTCTTTCCTGCACTTTATAATCTAGTGTAGCCTATAGCCTCTCTGCGAAGGACATGGACATTTTGGTATCTTCTTTTTTCTGCAAATTGAGAAGATGTATTTTCCTTTGATGTGTGGGGTGGAAAGGAATTCACCTGTGGCTCAGCAGCAGGATTGGGTGACATCAGTCCTTGCGCAGGTCTGTGGGATCCTGCACAGCAGATATGACTGACTCTTGTTGCCCACTCTCTTCTGCAAGGACTCAAATGGAACCCCATGCTGAGACCAGTCTCATGAGATAACTCCAGTCCAGTGCAGAGCCAGATATAACATGGCCAGACAGGATTCTGGCCCTGCACAATTCAAGAGCAGGTACTTGGGAGGTATAAAATTTGATTAGGAACTCCAAGCTATTAATGCTTGCCACATAGCTATGAAGAACTTGCCTACTTTTGACAAGGGCTTGTAGTGCTAGGACAAGGGCTAATGGCTTTAAACTGAGAGAGAGTAGAGGACAGCTATGGGCCACATCCTGGCACTGTCACAGTCCCTGCGCACAGATCTGAAGGAGGCCGAGGAGACAGAGCAGGTCAGCACCCATGCTGTCTCAACTAGCCCTGCTGGCACATGCAGGTCTCTGATCAGGAGTTTTGGGCCATCATTTCATCAGAGGTGGGTGTTATCTGGAACCCTAGCCTGTGATCTGGCCTTTTGGGAAGACTGTATTGCACGTTTAGAATGGTCTCTGCAGTGCCTGAACTCGGCCTTGTATCAAAAGCACCTGGGGCCGTAGCACAGCTCAGGGTTGAATCAGTCCTCCACACGGGCCTGCCTTAACTGCAAAATGACAGATCGGCCCCTGTGCTGCTATTTCCTGGTTCAGGCCCAGCTGCAATAGCATGTACTTGGATTTGACTGCAGTGGGGATTTAAATCCACTGCTCCAAACTGCCTGAAAACTACAGTTTAGGTTTAGTGTTGGTTTTGTAAGTCGAGGGCCAAGGGATGAACATCAGGACCTGATCTTTGCTTGGGCTGTCAGGGTTCATGGAGGCCCGGGTTCAAGAGAGGAGAGCGATCCTCTCCTTTGACTGCTGATCAATGGCATTATTCTCCTCCAGCATCCCAAGGGGTTGGTGACAAACATGCACGTTTGTGAGAGACTGTCCACAGAGAACTTGTCCCCATATTCAGCAGTAAGCAGGGAGCTGTTCCCTGACAGTTTCCAAAGGACAGTGTGGGGGTAATCCCATTTGCTACCACCCTCATTTTGTCTTGCAGACCCATGTTCTGGGAACATCTCGATGCAGAACAAAACTGAAAATGCACTGCTTTTTCTCCTGTTGCCCTGGGACAAGGTGCAAGGCATACCTAATGTCCAGTGGATCAGGAGATAAGTTTGGCTCCATTCCCCTTTGCAAAATCTGTGCCAAGGAAAGATTTTTCTGAGCACATCAGGTTTATTAGTCTGAAAAAAAAAAGTAAGGTGACAGGCTGTTTATGTTTGTGAGTGCCACCAACAGGCACCATATGAATTTCCTGTTTACCTCTCTGCAGGAAGACTGTATTCCCAGTCTCCATCTCACAGCTGGCAAGTAGCTGGTAGGGACAAGACATGCGTTATGGTGTACAAGTCTCAGCACCCTGGGACACAGCAATGGGTCCTAGGTCACCCCACAGCTCCCCACACTGCTGTGAGACAGCCCAACACTGCAGCTGGGTCTGCAGAGGGAGCAGGGGCAGACATAGAGTTTTATTTGTTTGGGAAGCACTCAAACACCATGGAGATGAAGGCCACATAAGCACCTAGGTAAATAGAAAAAGCTTTGCTAACAGGGAGCAGTAATGCCAAATGAGTCATCCTGCTGCCCTGCAGTGTTGTTATCGATTTTGCATTGTGCAATCAAAAGCTGTGAAGTTGGCAATAAAAGTAATGCACGATGAAATGAATCAATCTCTGCCTGGTTATGCAGAGGGCAGCCATTTCTTATAGATACTCAATGAAACATTTTGCTTTCAGAGTCAAATTCCAGATTATCCAATTTCTTTGAGCTTCAAGAAGGCTCAGATCTTGATGGAGATGCCTCAGTATGGATCTCTCTTTAACTGAAACTGTATCAACTATTTAACTGAAGAGTGTCCCCTGTTTTTTTCATGACAACATGCCTCTAAGGATTAAAGAGTCACAGAAAGAGACCACCTAATTCATTCAACACTACAGTATGAATAGAGACTGCTGTAGGCTAGAAGCTCCTCTCCTCCACATAATGAGCTGTAACTCAATATATGGAAACAGCCTTAGGGGATGTTTTTCCCATATTTGCCTCTGAAAATCTATAATGTAAGGTAGGTATCAAAGAATAAAATTTTTAGCTAAAAGGAGGTGTCTCTTCCTCCACTCTTTCACCATTTTAAGTGCTGACCCTGAGGTGAACTTTAAAAGAGTCTCTGCCCTTATCCACTTACCTTTGTATATTGGGGTTTTGGATAGGATTCATCATGAAAGAGCCCATTTTTGTTCAAGAAGCTGTGCTTCCTGCATATTTCTGGTTCTTACTGAAAGTTTTCTTTTCCTGTGGGATTTCTTGAGCTGTGCTTCAAGTTCAGGTATTCAGTTTTGTTCAAGGTAAACATACCAGTAGTGGGAACAGACTTCAGCCTCAAACTTTTGGAGATTCAGCCACCATTTATTTTAATAAATATCACTTTCAGTAAAGAGAAGGAGAAACCAATCCCAAATCTCTGGGTCGAAACTGCAGAAGACCTTGTTTATATCCAGCCTTCACAGTTCAGGCCTGTCCTTGTATGGGCTGGCTCTTGTTGCCACTGCACTTAGAGAGATCCAGCTCTGAATTCAGACCTAATGCCTGTGGTTTGGGCCCATCTCATATTATTAGTCTTCTCCTCATCATATCACTACTTCTGGTCAGTCACTCCCATTTGGAGAAAGTATTGCTTATATCAGTTTGCATTTCTTATCCCAGAGACTCTACCCCAGCCATGGCTCCAACTTAAGTTACTGCCAAGCATACACAACTATTCATGTCCCTTTGAGTTGGTCTCTTCTAGATATTGTGGAATCATAAAATATCCTCAATAGGAAGGGGCCCATAACGATCATCAATTCCAAATCCTGGCCCTGCACAGAACAACCCTAAAAAATACACCATATGCCAGATTGTTGTCCAATCTTTTCTTGAGTTCTAAAACATACTGTCTTCTTCTCCATGAGCCATCTCCAGTTACCTTTAGCAGGGTAGTTCTGGATGTTTGCAAGAACAGGGTGGATCTCAGTTCCTTTTCTCTACTTCAAGTTACCACATCATTATGCATAGAGATTTTCTTCCCTCTCTCTGGGCAGGGTCCCACTCTTTCATTCCCTTTTACCTGTGCTTTTTCAGCTCAGCTCTGTGAGCAGCTCCATTTGCTGTTCCATGTCTCTGCGCTGCACAGGAGTTCACCTCTTTCCTCCTCCATACCCACTGCTCCCCTAACTACTGGTAGGTAGTTGAAGAGTGGATTGGGGAGCAGAAATTTTTCATTTCTTGATCTGTCTTTTGGAATTGAAAAATATATAACAAATGTTTAGTGAACCACAGAAGAATTCTCTGCAGACTGGTGGAATTACATATTAGATGTGAAATGAATCTCGGTTCATGAAGAGAAGGTTTTAAGTGTCCATTAAAAAACACAGATGTTCCTCCAGCAAAGCTCAGTATCACTGAATTCTTTATCAGCAGATAGAAAACACATGTTCCTTTCTATTGGCAGGCAGTCATAAGATCCCTTTTTTTTTTTCTAGAACCTGAAAGAGCGGCACTTCTTTGTGTTTACAGCTCCCTAATACAACCTATAACTGGCTCCAGGACTCTAACCCAAGGGTGAGAGTGGGTGAGAGGAGGTCATTACTTGTCGCAGAACACTCAATGAATCCTTTCAGCAGTGCAGAAGGACAAGAAGACACTTCAGCAAAATCTGCCTTGACTTCATATAAGTTTGGTGGAACAATCATAACGCCCTTCTGTTTTAATTTTGGTGCTTGCTAGCCATTTCTTTTTTTCCTTTGGCTTAAATTAAGAATCAATAATAAAGTATGAAAAAGCTCCTAGAAATAGGACTTTTAAGATATTGGGAGATGATTTCAACAACTAAGTCAATTGCAAAGAGGTTATCTTTAACTTCAGACAGATGAAATTAACTGCATGATAGAGACTATGTGGTCAGTGAGTGTGTGGTTGAATGTTTTGCCTTTCATTGGGCTCTGTAAAACACTATTGAAAGTCACTGGAACTCATTTTATCTACCTTTGACTATTTGAAAATTAAAAGTCTGGACTAAAATTTCTAAGACTTTTAGGGTCCCAATCTGGGCATTGGAGAAAGTCACTCTGAAAGGACAATTCAGTCTAGATGCCCCAGAGCCTACTTAAGCTTCTCTCTGAAGGTAACTATGAAATGTCTAGAGAGGAATCAAAATTACTAGTCTAGCCTTGATCTTTAGATGGCTTAAATTTAGTGTAATAAATTGTATTCATTTTACCCAGACCTGTAGTGCCCAAAGGTTTCTGTTGCTTTTTGGCTTATTTGGTGGCTTTGAATTTGCGTTGCAGTGGATCATATCACGAAAATCTTCTTGGCTGCTGGTCCCATCCAAGCTGCATGAACACTGAACTAGATGTTTCTCTGCGAATAGAACAGTGTGGCCCAGGGAACAGAGATGCAAACCAGGCACACCAACTGGTCAGTGGTCAGGATGGGTTATCTGGGGTGAACCTTTAAGGTTGGGCAGATATGGCCAGTGTCTGCACACTTCAGTGATGTCTGTGTTTTGGAAAGATGATGGGATAGTTTTTACTACCTAATCTAAGAGGTTCCAGATCTGTCTACCTTGCACCACCCCTGAAGAGAGGGAGGTGTTCTAGTCTGGTGACTTTTGCTACGTTTGTTGGCAGCTCTGATGCTGAGAATGATCTGATAGCCCCTCCATAAACACGGTCGTAAGGTGCTTGTGGCAGAGCTGTGAACTTTGCAGTGATCCCCCAAGTGTGAGTTTTGAAGCCTAACCCATTTCTGTGATCTCTTGTACACCATTACATGACCTGCCTTGCTGAGGTACCATGAGCAATATGTGAGACCTATAGGGGAGGGACAAGTACAGACATGTGGAAACAAAACAAGCAAAAATATCTCCTGAAGATGTGGGGAAGCCTATGTCCTGGACACTTCAGCCCTTTGAGGAAGATCCACCTTCAGTTTTGCTCTCACATCTCACAGGAAGCTTGCAGGGTCAACATCCCCTCCCACTGCCAGTCATGCCTCAGCCCAGGCAACCCACTTGGGTGACCTGCAGCTGGATGAGTCCAGCAGAGCAGGGGCAGGATACGGGTCTGCATTGCAGCCAAGGCAAATACTGCTTGCAGGGACCCAAGTTGCTGCAAACACACTGCTCAGCCACAGCCCTCAGTCCCATCCCTACCATGTGCTCAGACACTCCCACCTGTGCCCCATATGCTGAGGACATGAATGCTTGGCCTTGCACCACACCGTTTCTTTCACTGTAGAAAAAGCTATTTCAGAAACCTTCTGAGTAAGCATCATAGGCTACATGAGCAAGGGACAGACAACTGTCAATGGGAAGATACCCCCAGCTCTTCCCATATGACAAATTGCAGGTGGAATGTTTTCCTTTGTGCAGTGTGGGCTGAAGGAGTGTGCTTTCCTTGGCCAAGAGGTTACTGGCAGCCAATGTGCACAGGCTCAGGCATCTGTGAGGCTGCTCTTTGTGCATCTCTGCAGCTGCCCTTCTGTGGCACAAAGCCTGCACCCTCCTCAAATAAACAGCTTTTTTAGGAAAGCTGGAACAAAAATACCAGAGAGAAGCACCAAGGGAAGCAGCAAGTAGCAACAGAGGCTGTAGAGAGATGAACCCGCTAACCACCATAAGTAGATAAAAGGAGATGCTTTCTTCATACTGTCAACTGAGAAAATAGCTCCATTGTCACTGGGGTATTATTTGTGTAATCCCTCGGAGTGAATACTGTTTCAAATCTGCTTGTTTTCACATGCAACCACACTTCCTGCTGCTGCTCTCAGCACTGCAGTGCCCAGGCCTGCCAGCAACTCTGCTTCAAAAGTCCTAAGTTCTTCCAAACTGTGTTTTTCCCCCCTGGTTCAGGGCCAGCCTGGCAGAAGAAGGCTATCCATGAGAACCCAGCCAGCTTGGGCACCCTACTGCAGCACCGTGCAGCCAAGATGAGCCAGTAGAAACCAGCTCCTTGGCTATGCCCTTGAGGACGTGGTATAGGGGAAGTCCTAATTCCCTGGCAATAGAAAGTCCTTCCTGGAAGCTGTCATTTTGGCCATGCCACTCTGTGCTGCTTGGAACTGCCCTGGGGCAGGCAGATATTCAGAGGAAAACCCACTGCTGCTGACAGGTTCTGCTCCAGCTTGGGATGTCCCTTGTTTCTCTTTCAAGTGATGTCTCCTCTTCCTGCCTCCCACCCACAGAAAACAGGATCTCATCCATGAGGAATCTGGTCCATTCCCATTTTGTGTCTACTCCACATCATGGGGCACAGCACTGGAGGACACAGAAGGTCCTAAATACTGAGCTGTGACTTTGCAGCAAAAGCCGAAGTCTTAATTGCAGAGGCACAAATCCGAATGTAAGCTTCTGACTCCAACACCAGCATGCGCCTTTGATCTCAGTCAATTTGATGTCAATAAAGGAGACACATACGAGCAAATCTGCACAACTTTGATAAAGGATCCATTCAATTGTATGCTAACAAACTGGAGTAGACACCTTGTGCAACTAAAACTTAGTTTATATTGGCTTACCTGAACCTACTGAGGATACAAAATCTGTGTACCACTGCTTGATAGAAACCAGTTTTAGAAAGATGCAAAGTTTAAACATTGAGAATAAACATTTAAAAAGAGAAAAGAAAACAAGTAAACAATTGCACATTTTCATGTAGAGATGAAGTGAATAGGTACTATGGTGACACATGAGTACTTGTCCCATTAGATTTGCACAGTGGTAATAGGATTTGTCCATGTATCTTCAGGTTGGGGCCCAGCAGCAGATGTCACCTCCTGTGAGGACAGGTGGGATTTTCATGTTACATGAATGGGAATTAAGAAAATCATGGAAAGACCTGTTAGTATCTGTCCCCTTCCAGCTCTCAACAGCAGGACACAGCCCTGGCTTCCTGCTGGCATGGGGGCTCTGCCAGCAGCATGCTACCCTAATCTGGGGAACCAGAGAAAGTACTTCACCCTTGCGGGGCAGCAGCTATTCCCTGTGTGCTCTATCCAGGATATACACCTCCTCCAGGACTTGGAAATTACCCAAGGAAATTCCCATGGTGGGTATCTTATGTGGTATTCTTTAAGACAGAAGTTCTCCTGGTACCACCTTTGGGAAAGTGTGTATACTCTACAATTCCCCAATCACACTTCGATGAATAGTTGGCATCTTGCTTCCAGAGGAGTTATCTGTCCTGCCTGTCTGAGTGACCTCAGAATGGGTTTCTAATTGGATTCATGCATGTGCTCCCCCAAGGCACTCTGACGCTCCTCAAACCCACTCACTCCCCTCATGGATTATTAAAACCCCTTGCTACTGACAGTGCTACTCCTAAAAGGTTTCTTTGATGTCTATTTGGATATAAGTCTTAAATTATTTTATAAATAAACATTTAGATGAAATTAAAAATAAATCTTATAAAATCTTCTAAAGATAAATCCTGTTTGCAGACACAAAACTGCTTTCGAACAAAATTTTAGTTTTCTCCCCCACAAAACCAGAGGTGGGAAAAAACCCCTTTCCCAGCCTCTGTTTTCCATTTAGTGCTCAGCTGCAAACTCAGAAGTGTCAAGTTCATCCTCTGCACAGGTATGTTGGGAAGGCTTCCTGCTATGTGCCACAGCTTAACTGCTCTGAGCAACAAATCCAAGCCCTTTTCCCCGTCTGATTATTCCGTAATAATCAACCTGAGATGCTTATGTGGGTTGGAGATGGAGTCCTGAGCCTTGCCCCCATTTGCGGTGGCAGGAGTCAGCTGCAGGTCTGGTGCAAACAACCCCTCCCACCCTCCAATGAGTAGATCCATGCAATCTCACACACTTGGTGTGAGACTTGTGCTGCTGTCTCCTTCCCCATGGTTTCTCTCAGAGGGGCTCTCTCTCCTGCATTTGGAGCACAGGGCTGGAACCACTCTCTTGCTCTGCAGCCCCATCTGCTCCACAGCTGGTTGGCAGATGACAAGTGGCATCTCGTATGTGGGCTTTCAGAGCAGAAGAAAGTTGTTGGTAGGGACAAGCTACATCAAGGGTCACTAGGCTTAAAAGGAGCTCCGAGAGTGGGCCATTCCTTAACCAAGTGCTGTGGTTCTGTATGACCTGAGTCTGGATATATCTCTCAGCCCATGACATGTCCTAGCACTGGAATAGAATTTGCTTCAGAATTTTGTACAGTCTCTGTGGAGCTCTTTTGATAACATGCCGGAGAGAGAAATCCCTTCTGAAGACATATGGTCTTCATAAGCACCTTGAGATTCACAGACCTGCCTGGCAAAGGAAAGTGGAGACTGATGGGAACACAAATTTCTGCATTTCTGGTGGTCTCTGCCTCACCTCTCAATTAGTCAAACTCAGGCTTGAAGGGAAAACAAGGAAAAGCCAAAGGCTTCCTGCCTGCATCCAAGCTCCACACACCTCCTCTCCAATGCCAGCTCCCCTGGGAGAGCAATGACCAGAAGTGCTGCCTCTCTGCTTGTGTGGTGCCAATACGCTGAACTGCTGCAAAGACAGCCGTCCTGTTTACTTTCACTCTGCCTCTCACATGTCCAGGCACATCTTCCTGACAGCTTTTGTTGTCCCTCCTCTGTTATTTTAATCTGGAAAGAAGGAGATCGAGAATTATCCATTTACCAGCTTTTCTACAGAGCATAAGCATTCCTTGGGTTTTCCTTGGGGATCCATTATTCCAGAACACTGTAGCTCTTTCATCCTGTTTCCACAAATCCTCTTGAAAGAGTGTCTGAGTTAACAGTGTGCCAATATCAAGCTTTCAGGAATAATGAGCCAGGCCTCTGAAGTCATGAGATTAGCTTTAAAATAGAGAGTGTTTTAGGTTTTTATAAAAACAAGCATTAAAATTTGGCATTCATTTTATTTACTTTTTGTTTCTCAATTTTTGGCATATGCTCAAGTCACACTTTCAAGCTTTTCTCCTGTAACTGTTGAAAACAGAAACTGGCACTCTCAGGAGCTGATTCCCAAGACTCAGGGACCTGGGACTTATGAAACAGGAATTCAGGGATAATAATTATAAAATTACAAGAGCTGGGACCACTGAATTAAAAATATGGTAAAAACTGATTGCTAGGGATATCATGACTCTGGCTTTCATTTGCATTTAAATATGATCTGTGATCTTTGATCTGTGAACTTAATTTATCTCTGCGTATTACCAAACCTAACTAAATAGGCCTAACTCTTTTTATTTAGAGTCATCTTGCACTTTATAAGTTCTGTTTCTCTCCCCAAAGTCCACAGGCAAGTATCTGTCTTTCTCTGCTCTGCTCTGTGACATTTTGGGTAGATGTCAGATCTAGATGGTTGAACAACTCAATTTAGGTGAAGATAGTTTGACCCCTTCTAACTGAAGGTACCTCTATGTGAGGTGGGTCTCTGTGGTCCCGCTGTAGTTGGTGGAGATGAGGGTTCAGGTCAGCGGCCCACAGGAGACAACTGAGGTGCTCTGAGTTGCCGTGTCATAGAATCACAGAAGGGTTTGGGTTGGAAAAGACCATCTAGTCCTTAAAGGTCATCTAGTTCCAATCCACCTGCCAGAGAAAGGGATACCTCCCACTAGGCCAGGTTGCTTAGAGCCTCATCCAGCCTGGTCTTGGACACTTCCTGGAATGGGACCCACAGCTTCACTAGGCAACCTGTTCCAGTCCCTCACCACTCTCACAGTAAAGAATATCCCGCACAACCATGAAAATCTATTCAGAAGGCAACAATCTTCGATTAAGTCTTTACTTGTCCACATGTTCTGATGGTGCTGTGTCATTCCTCAACTATATTTGGGGATCTCAGCAGGCACTTGCCACTGACCAGATTCCCAAGTCAAGCGGTAATGGAACTGGTGAGCTCAGGAGTCTGGAGAGCTGCTCAGCTGACAAGATGGAGGCATTTCACTTACATATCTTCAGTCTGAATCAAACCTTGCTGTTACACATGGTCAGTGCTTTAAACTGTATTCCCAAAGTGAGCAGAGCTGAACTAACAGAGCTGTTTGTAGATGAACTGCTCTCCGTGGTCTCTCTTAGTAGGGTCATGCAAATAGGAGTGCTGTGCCAAGAGCCCTTGTTTATAAAGTCCTGTCACTTCTTCTGTGAACAAGGGTCCCCAGCCTGAAGTGTTAACTCTTACAGTTGTAGAATGACTATATTTTAGTTTTCATGCCTAGCTAAATCTGTATCAGTAATGCTTGTGTTCATTTCTTATGTCTAATTATACTTCCTTTGTCACACCTTTACAATGACTTTTCTGGTAACCTGCATTTTGAGGAAGAACCACTCAATCCAGCTCTTTTCAATGATTTTGCAACAGTTTTTGGCAGATTTTAGGAACCAATTTTTGCAAGAAGCTTTGTGCAAGAAACCTTACAAATCCCCCTGCTGCTTGGGATCGGAGATGACAGACACACAGAGAGGAGTACCTTTACTGTGCCGACACATGCACTCAGTAAAGGTTTTTCCTCATGCACCCCATTGCTATGGGGCACAGTTATGCTTTGCTGAAACAGAGCTGTTATTGCTGCAACAATGTTGTTGCATTGCCAACAAGTTCCGCAGTAGCAGTGTAGGTTTTGTGCCTCACCAAATCTAACCCCTGCCTTCCCTCAGCTATCAGCAGCAGCCATTTCCTATAACCCCTTCCAGAGGCTGGACTAACTCTGCCCTGAAAGCAGTTGTGCTTTTGAACTCAGTCCTTCCCCTGGAAGGCTGTTCCAAAACTTCGTGCCTCTGAGGAGAAACCTCATTTCCAGCTCTGCGGTTAGTTCATTCCCATTTGTTCTTATGCCAATGTTCTCCTTTAAATTCAGTGGATCTTTCTGCCCCCATCCCACATTTACCTCAAATGAATTTATAGCAAGCTTTTGTATTGCTAATCAGCCTGACTGAGCAATACATTTTTTATCTCATCTCATAAAAAAGGGTCTTCATTCTCTTATGCTTCCCAGCAGCTGTCCTCTACACCTCCACATATTTGACTTCATTTTCTTGAACATGACTTGCCAGAAGTGTACACTGTTTCCCAGATGGTAATAATACCTCTCCCCTTCAACTGGAAGTGTCCCAGCAGTAGCATCCTAGCTTTATTTGTCTTGTTCAAAGCCTCATTATGTTTATCACCTATTCCAGTTGATTAGTACACCCATGTTTGCCTCTTAGTATAGGATCTGCAGCTGATTCAGGGGAAATTTGTAGAAGTCTGCACACATCCTTCCTTACTCTGAGTGTAGGACCTCCAATTCTGTATAATCACGTTTCTGCCTCTCTTGCTCCTGTTCTCATGGTGATTTTAATCTTGCTGAATGATACTCATCTCCTCCTATTGATTAACACTGTTCTCTGGCATTGTGACATTGGGTTATTTCACCTACACTTTCCTTCACTTTTGTTGAGGTTATTAATGAAATATTCAGTAAGAACAGTTCAAAGGCTCCTCTGTGACAAACCCTCCTAATGACCTTCCTCCCTGCACATGTTGCATCTTACAGAATTACTCCCTGCCATCTCCTATTTGATCAGCTCTCTCCCCACTTTACTATTCTTTGCCTAATCTCCATTTTCCCCAGTTCAAATAATGAATTCTCTTGTGGCATCACACCAAATAGTAGATTTACTGCAGATCCCTGCATAGAAAGAAGTTGCATCAGACAAAGATATCAAGTTCATCTGGCATGACTTTTACAAATCTTAATGCTTTTAAATCCATTTTCCATCTGTCTCTTTTAAAAATTATTCTTTCCATGCAGTTTGTTTTCCTTCCTGATACACCGTTGCTGTGAAGCAAGCAGATTGCAGTTGTCTTTATTACTTTGCTTTTCCCTCCTGAGTGTTGGCACTGCACTTGCTCTTATGCTCAGCTTGATTAATTTGGAAGTCTCCTTTGCTCTGCCCATGCAGTTTCATATGCTGGCTCTTCCATCCTTTAGATACAGAGAACACACCACAGATTTTGAGTACCTGCTAGGTTTTTAAAGCTTTCTTCTAGATTGTGTACAATCATTTCTGATCTCACATTCCTGTGTTCCCCTTTTTTTCCCTCCTATATTCAACATTATACTTTTTTAAACTACAGCAAATTCTTAATTTCATCATTTTTAATATTACTTGCACACAGATACTTTTGTCTCAATTGTCTTTTCATTTGAAGAACTTGCCTATTTTTAACAACCTCTGCAAGGTCTGTATCAACTTTTTTCCTGTAATTTGCCGTTTATACTTTGTAACTGTAACACATGTTTTTTGTACTCCAGTGAATCGTCTTGCACCTTTTATGTAAAGATATTTCAGGCTTCATTGATGTCCAAGTCCTTGAGCTAATTTAATTTGTTTCCTTTGAAATTAATTTGCCCTTTTGAAATTGCAAATTTTCTCTTTACTTTTTTCTTTTACTTGAAGTTCAGACAAGGCCTCATTGGTTTTATTCTATCCAAGAATGCATTTATGGACTATAATTTTTGTGATCATTTAGCAACTAAAAGGATATAAGAGCAGTGCCTTTGGTTGATTTAATCTTTAAGTCATTAAAAAAACCCCTGCTCTCTCTCCCTGCCTGGAATACCCCAATGCCACTATTACTGGTAGTGTTAGTTCTGCCATCTGTATGTATGTGCAAAAATGGAAAATTTCACATAACACAAACGATCCTGATAGTGTTTATCTCTCTACTAGTTCCCAAACATCGTTGTTTGTAATGTTACTGTTACCAGACAACTGGAAACTGATTCATATTACCAGTGGGAAATATTTTTTGTGTTTTGGTGAAAATGTGGGTAGATACTTAGGCCTTTGATGGATTCCTCAGCCATTTGAAATGAATAATGGGCAAAAACCAGTATGACTATTGCAGTCTGTATTGCCAAGATAGAGGCTGGAGGGGAGAAAGTCAAGAGATCTGTGCTTGATGGTGAGTGGATGACAAATTAAAAGGACTCTGTGGGTAGGTTAGACTCATAAGCACCTACAGATGATGTTCCTCAGTGCTTTGATGAGGTAAACCCGCTGTTTCTTCTGCTCTTTAGCATTATGGGTGTGCTGGACTGCTCTGAGACAGACCTGCAGTACTGAGTCATGCTGCACATAAAACACTCCATCATTCAGCTCTTAAATTTAAGATATGAGAGGTTTCAAGCAGTCTGAGGCATGTGGAACCAAAGCACAGATTCACATGAACTCACCCTGCTGGGTGTGAACCTACCTTTGTTTGGAGTACATGGCCAGAGTCTTGCTGAAATCATGTAATAGAAAATTACATAATTAGGAAATTAATCCCCCTAACTGAAAAACTCTCTCAAGAAACCGTCTCAGACCTCCCAGCTTCTGAAGGATCAGTTTACTTCTGATGGGAGTTAGGCAGT
This sequence comes from Atrichornis clamosus, assembly GCA_013400975.1. Lineage (NCBI taxonomy): Eukaryota > Metazoa > Chordata > Aves > Passeriformes > Menuridae > Atrichornis > Atrichornis clamosus. The sequence continues at coordinate 77,136 of WBMZ01013504.1, read as the reverse complement.
CCCATCACCATCATGCCTTGGAAAATGTCCCCCTTAAGACTTTGCTGACTGAAGCAACAGTGCTCCATGTGTTGTACCACCCTGTCAGCCGAGCAGTCCCAAGAGCTGTTTTCCCAATGTCCTGCCTGGGCAGGAGCTTCTGGGCTCAGTGCTGTGCCTCCCACCCTGTGCTTGCATCACTGCCATCTGCCCCCAGGGTCCTGCTGCCTCCCTGCTCCTCCCTCAGGCTTCCCAGGAGCTTCTGGGTGGAGATAGAGACAAGCAGCAAAGAAAACTGGCAAGAACAGAGCAACTTGGTCTTGTGGGTGGCATCCCCGACCATGGTGGGGAGGTCAGAACTAAATGATGGCCAACTCAAACCATATTATGGTTCTGTGAAAACAGGTCTTGTGTGTGATGGCACCTGCACCAGCACAGTGACCACTGGCACATGGGCTTGGGCAGTTCATGCCCCCAGTCTTACATGGGGCCTTGCTTCAGCCTCTCTCATTGCCACCATTCCTCCCAGAGCCTGGTGAGGTCCCGCTGTTCAGTTTCCAAGTCTACCGTACCTCCGAGTTCTGCTACTCCCATTTCATAGGTGTGATGGGCTCGTTTATTTCCCACTGAAACGCACTTAGTGCACAGCACAGGAGCTGGACAGCACAGAGCAGCACCCTCACACACAAACAGCGTCAGATCTTTCACTCAAAAGTGGGCTCTTTTGTGACACTGAAATACACACATATATTAAAAAAAGAATAAATGAATCCTGGTCTAATGAGTGCATGAAGCACTAAATCAGCAAAAAGACAGTACAGGCTTTTGATTTGCATCAATGGGAAACACAGAAAACAGAGTATGCAGTAGGCAGATCATAACTCACACTGGAGTAAATAACACAGATATTGTTCTGACCTTGTGTGTAGTTTTGCTGCTTCAGTAAAAAATTTTATTGCTGATGACCATTTGTTTCAAAGGGGAATATAACTTGCAAAAGGACATTTTTCGAAGGAGTAGAGGATAAATTAATAAAATAGTCTTCTTCAGTCTTAATGTTCAGGTAGCATTCTATTTAAAGACCTGAAATAAAATTATTGTTACCTCCACTCTGCAGCAGATGTGAGAGTTACTTTTTTCTTTCATGTTTGCTCATGAACCTCTTGTGTTGGGGGCTGTATGGAAAATGAGTGTGTGCCCACCCTCAGAGGTACAATGCATGTGCCAAGACCCAGTGAGGGACAGAGACATGCAGGGAAGCACAGACAAAGTGACAGTTCTGCTCAGGTCAATAGCAGGGGCTGTGGTACCATCAAAACCGTCTACACAGAGGTTGGAGAAAACAATCTCCCTTTTGATGTTGTCTCCCAATAAATTAAATATTTTGAGGCAGGGTGGTCTTGTGACAATCCTAGGCCTGCCAAAGAGATTTGTGATAACATAAAGATTATACCATACTTAACTCAGTGTACTCAGGTGCTGTGACTCATTGCTTTGCTACTGAAGATCAGTAGCATCATTCCCTGCTTTGGGAAACTGGGGTGCCACTAAGGGCCACAGCCCTAGCAGGTGATTAGCTCTTTCACAAAGCTGATCCCTTTTAAGAGAAAAAAGTAACAATTTTTAAGCAGGCGCTTTCTGTAAAAGCTTCTGTTGAGCTGAAAACCTGAATTTTCTTTGGAAAAAATATCTGATTTTAAAAATGAATGACATGTTATCATAAACCCTTAGTCTGCAGCATAATTCCTGAGCAAGCCAGTTATACTGACTTGGTCCATCAGTGAAAAATTCTGCCTTTTCTTCATTAATTCCATAAAGAAAGGATAATCATATTTGTTCAGTTGGAAATGAGCCCTTTCCCAGTTCAGTTACACTGGTTTCTTGTGGTGGATACATTTTAGGATGGATTTGTGGTTGGAGAACGTACCCCATTCATAAAGAAAGAGACTCTTCCCCATAGACCTGCTGAGGGTTTTCTGAAGTATCCAGCATCATGAAATGCCCAAGCACCATAAACTTGGTGATTCCCCCCATTTTCCTCCTGTTGCTTAGAGGAGCACCCAAGAGGAGCTGCTGCATGGGGCTGCAGCAGGTTGGAGAAGCTGACATGAGATGGCAGGGGCCAGTTGTGTCACTTAGGCAAGAAATTAAATCCCCTGAAATCCATCAGCTTTTGGGGTGGAGTGATCTGTAGATGGGGTCTTTGCCCACAATTACTATTTTTAGCTCATTTTGCAGCATGGAAAACAGTACCTCAAGAAGTCTCAAGCACTAGAGGTGAAGGGACGGGGGAATTCAAAGGGATGTGAATTCAAAGGGATGCACCAGGGTGTTAAAAAAACAGGGTGCAAGGGATGGGATGGGGAAATAACAGCCATTGAGTGAAAAATAACAACAAAAGGATACCACCAAAGCACAGGAAGTCTCTAAACCCACACAGTGCCTGCTTTTTCACCTAAACCCTCGCTCCTGGTGCCGCATCGCACAGCGGTGTAAGCTCCTTAGGTGTAAGCTCTTCGGTGCAGCCAGGGCTGGCACCACGGTGGTCAGTGCCACCCCGGGGAGCCTGGCCCCAGGCACCATGGCGGGACGGGGTGCCGGCAGCAGGGCTGCACCAGGCCTGCATGCAGCCACAGGCAGTTTTAGGGCGTGTTTTGTAAAAGTACCATTTTGTTGGTGTTAGTGTGTTGTGTTCCATGAGAACGGGAAGGCAGCTGAAGTGTGGGAGGTGTTGACCAGCGGAGGAAGCATGTGCCTTGTGCTGGCAGAGACCCGTGCTCAAAACCCGGCACTGAGCCTCCATCATCCCCAGGCCTCCCCACAGCACTGTTTGCTGTTTCAGACAAGCAAAGTGCAAACGTGAAGACTGTACTTGGTGAATCCAATCCAGGGTAGTAGCGACACTGTGCCTCGAGCAACAGCACAACAACAAAAAACATATTATGAAGTCTAATCTTACTTTTTATTATTTTTTTCCATGGATATTTCCCCATCACCTCCAGCTGAACTTGCGCCCCATTCCCAAGCTGGGAGATCTGGCTAATCAGCGATGTTTGCAAAGCTTTCTTAGCCCTCAACAAACGCTGTTTCTTTGCTGTGTTTGTCAGCGTGGCAAAGCAATTATTGCCGAGATCTGAGATGTGATTACGCGTTTGTGGAGGAGGAGGGGGGTGGAAAGTCGAGGACATAATGTAATAATGAAATCCATTGTCACGAATAAATCTGTAGGAGGATTTAGATGTTTTTCTCTTTTTTCTGACCCACTTGGTCCTCACATGTCTGACTGACAAGGGTGCTGTTGACCCTGCAGGAAGGTAACACAAGGGCAGTGAACAGACCCCTCTCCAGGTTTGGTAAGTGGGATGGATCTTACCTATTTCCAGTAAAGGAAATGAAAAGAAAAATATATTCTGTTTACTGCTATTGGGCATCAAATGCTTTCAGTGGTAAACTCAAACCCTGCCTACCATCCACCCACAGGGTGACCTGCCCATCCCTGCACTGGCAGTGGGACAATTTTTATGAAGCAGTTCCTAATTTCACAGAGAAGTTGTAGGATGAGAGGTGGAAAGTATTTGACCCTCCATCCTCATACAGAGTCCAAGGCAATCCAGGGTGCCCTGGGCTCACAGTGCTGGTGTGCAGTGTCTGCAATACCCACTCCAACTGCAGCAGCAGGTACCTTCCTAATGCAGTACCAGATTTCCTCCTCCTTAAAGAAAATGGACTCCTTTCTGGGCTGAATATTGTCACTTCTGCCCTTATTACTTTCAGATTGCTTTAATTTTAGGTACTTCTCCTATTCTGTCCTTACTTCCCCAGTGTGTCACACTTCTTACTTCATGTTTACTCTGCTTTGTAATTTTAGCCTGGTTTCCTAAGGAAATGATGCACCATTCAAATGAAGCCATCATATTGTTTGTGGCTCCATGTATGTCATATTCATCCCCCAACAGCAAAAAGAAACACCCCAGAATATTGGTGCACCCTAAATATATCTGATGGAGGAGGAAATCTTTTCAAGATATTTCAGCAGTCAGGGTCTTTGAGGTGCCAGAAGAGAGTGTGGTACCCTTTTCTGTCTCCTGCTTCCCTGTCAGAGTGCTGCTCAGCTGCTGCTGAAGGAGGAGGAAGCAGAAAGACTTTACTCCTGGACCTGAATCAACCCCTCTCTCCAGGCAGCATGAACCACATGAAATCTATGGCAAGGACCTTGGGTGCATCCCAGTTGCTTGGGGGCAACTCAAGCGGGCTGGGGTTGTGGCATCTCAGCATCCCCATCCCACTGGCCTCAGAGATGCAGCCAGAAACCAAAAGGCTTCTATCCTGTAGACAGTCCATAGCAGGAAGGGAAGGCAAGGCCAGGCAAGGCAAGGCAAGGCCAGGCCAGGCCAGGCAAGGAAAGGCAAGACAAGGAGCACTTGCAGGGCCAGAGTGGAGCAGCCGCTGTTTTCCTGGGGGTGATGGGTGGGTGGAAGAGAAGAAAGGAACAAACAAGGCTTCCAGATGAGTTCATCCCCTCTCAAATCGCACTCATTGAAACACATCTGTGTTTCCAGGGCTGTGTGCAGCAAAAACTGCCTTAGTCAGCTCTTGTTTTCACTTGTGTGTGTTGGCCATTTGTATGGTTCTTTTTTTTGCCTCTTTAAATCAGATCCTCTGGTGTATAAGGGCTCAGTTCAGCCAGAGCTTTATCGAGAAAGCTGCTTCCAACACTTCCTAATCTCATAAACAAGAAAGAAATAATACTTAATACTACAGAACAAAACCAGTTTTGTTGAAGTGCAGCAGTGGCACCCTCAAAGAGACACATTGCATGCATGGGTCTGCAGAGTCTATCGAGGGGCGGCAGACTGCTGACAGCAGAATGGTGTTTTCCAATCCAGGTAAATTATATTTTATTTTGAAACGGTACACAGCAGTAATTACTGTATTTGGCTAGTACCAGGGGATACCCAGCTAGCTTTTGACAGGGAGATGATTAAATCACATATTGAAAGGTTCGATTGCATTCTACCTCCAGCCATCAGCATCTGCAGCATTTGTGTTGTCAGCTGGTTTAAAGACTGGTATATCCCTGTCCAGCAGCCCAGGGTGATGCTGCCCACAGATCACTGCAGGCCTGACTGTAGAAATCTGCATCTTGCTGGCTTGGAGATGCCTGAGCTGATGGACACCTCATTGCCTCCATGCCACAGATACAGGTTTCATGGCAAGACTCATCATAGTAGACTCTGATCTTAAGGCCATGACTGTAAGTGCATATATAAGGATCCCAGGTTTTGCTTACCAAACCCTATGATTTCTGACTTGTCAAGGAAAACTCCAAAATATCCTGCAGTGTAAGATCTCAAAGTCTCAAGAAAAAATACAGAAAAGACATTTTCCACATTAAGTTCATGTATTTTTACGTCCAGAGCTTTCAGCTGACCCTATACATTTTTGAAATATCTCACTTGCAATAAGAATACTGATGCTTTTCCAGGGACTGCCGGTGCAATGCTTTACAATTAACAGCACCAGCCCACTGCTGGCTTTGCTAAACTGAAACTATTGACTTCGCTATCTTTGGTTCCCAAAGATTTCTAGGTTCCAAATTCCTACAGCAGTCAGTTGTCCCTGTGATTTCTCCATGCTGTCAGAGAAGTTCGATGCCCTTGGTGGTGGCTCTCAGGGCAAGCAGGTGTCCTGACGTGCTGCTCATGGCAGCAATCAGGGAAAGGAGAACTCCTTCAGCAGTGCAGCAGCTGCAGAGCACAAAGCAGGAGCATTGCCCCGCAGACATTCATTAACATTCAAAAAACAAATATTGACTCAGTCGTGTTTGTGAGCTTTTCTTTTTACCTTCTCCAGACATCCCAGCTGTACAGCAGAGTATGCGTGAATACTTGAGGAAAATTATCTCTGGCCTCAACTAGCCCCCTGGATAAGATGTATTCTGGTGTTACTCAATGTTGGAAAGCTTGCACTGCCATCCAACAGAGGAACTGAAGGAACAGGGTGCGTTGGGCAGAAGTAGCTGCTCTGAGTGAGAACAGGCATCTGGACTCCCACCCTGACACTGGACTGCCCAAGGACTGTCCTTTCGGGTTAAGTCATCTGGGATGAGAAACAGCCCTGGTGCACACACACTAAACACCATGCTGGTTGCACCTGCAGGACAGAACATATGGTGACCATTGAGCAATCTGCAGAACATCACTTCAGCTACATGGAAAAAAAAATTGTGACCAAAAAAAAAAGATTTTCCCATGTCACTGTGTGTTTGAGAATTCCATACCATGCCCTGTCACTGGGAGTGAATTCAACAAATGCAAAGCAGTTATAAATTATTTATCCCAGTCATCAGTGTCTTTGCAGCATGAGGCAACTTTCTATTTTGCCTACCCGTCTTTTACCTAAATCTAGAAATAACAGTTCATCTCATTAGGGAGACTCCAGATTTTAAAAATTCATACTCTGGGAGTCTGACCTCCATACTCAACTCATTTAAAAATGTGTATTAAAAAATACACCACACCAGCACCCGGCTGGATTGACCTGCCCCCAAAGGCAAAGCCTTTCAACATTCACAGATCTTCCAGCATGCCCTGAGAGCTCTCCAGCTGGGCTGTACAATAAAATCATGAAAAGCTGGACTGGAACAAACCTTGTACGTTTGGCTACTGCACAGCCTTGCCCAGGGGTGGGATAATTTCCCAAGACATCCCTGATAGAAGTGTGCCCAGCATGGTCACAGAGCCTCTAATAACAGAAAATCTTTTACCAGGATTACTTTTGCTGTTAGAAATGTCTAACCTGAAAGTTCTACGTACCTCGTGTGATCACTGTGTGTCCTGTCTTCTGCAGACATCAAAAAGGCTTTGGTACATCCCCCAATGCAATGTGAGGCTGTGATCCCTCCAGATTTCTCTTCTATAATTTAAATAAACTTAGCAGAAATATTTTTGGGGTGATCTTGAGGGATGATCTCATGTAGAGGTATAAGAGATGAGGAAGTTCATTTAGAAGAAAAAAATAAAAATCTTCTGTAGAGGAGGAAAAAAGCCAATTTTTGGCTGCTCAGAAGAAATGTTACATCGATGAGCTTTAAATAACCCTTCTTTTTAACTGCTCATATATGTTCTGCATGAACAAGAACAAATAAAATGGGAGCTTCAAAGAGAAAAAAGGAAAAAAAAGCAGTTGTTTGTTACCTTATTACCTTTCATGTGGGAGCTGTGATGCGAAGGGAGTCAAATCCAATGGGAATATTCTACCAGGAGACTGAAAAATCCCTTGAGAACAATATGGAAATCATGTAATCACAGAATCATAGGATAGTTAGGCTTGGAAGGCAATTTTAAGGATTATCTAGTCCAACATCCCTGTCATGGGCAGGGACACCTTCCACTAGACTGGGTTGCTCAAAGTCTCATCCAACCTGACCTTGAACACTTCCAGGGATGGGGCATCCACAAATGACATACTGACTGCTATCAGCAGTGGAGTGTCCTGGCAGGCAACTTGGACATCTGCTTGATGTGACAAGAACTAGAGGAAAAATAGTGAATATAATGCTGAGGAAAGGGGGAAGCCTCTACAACATGGACTTTAGTAGTAGCAGCAATAAGAGATGTCTGGTGGAATAGGATAGGATTGAGGTAGGATAGAGAAACTCAGATAGGAAGAAAATAAGGAAAAACAAATTGAAAGAAAGCAAAGCAGTTAATTTTTTTTCTCCTGTAGTACAAGGGATTACATAGCTCCGAGACAGGTAGCACATTATCCTGGTTTTCAGTAAGAGGGGCTTCCCTGGAAAGAGATGGATGGAAATGTCACTGATCTCTGTCTAAAAATGAAATTAATATCACATAAAGAAGAAAATTGAGATAACTTGACTATGGGTGTACAGATGTGGGTCTCAGTTTCAGTATAGACCTGGCAGCAGCTCCATTCACTGAGTCAGTGAACTTCCCTTGACTCCAGCCGGTGTTTTCCAGAACCAAGGACTGTTGGCATTGACAGAGGCTGTTGAGCCCCTGGGAGTTGGCCCTGCCAACTCTATCCCAAGTGCATCTTATGTCTCACATGTTTTTGTACCCAGCACCGATGCCCTGACTCCTGGAGGGAAAGGACCCCATTTACTGTACCCCCAGGGGCCTCTCCCAGCTGTGCTCCTCAGACAGCTCGGAGGTTCTAGGCTTGCTCTGCCAAATGCACTGATCTTGGGATGCCTTGCTGGACTTGGGTTGCCCAGCTTGGGATGCCGTGCAGGTCTGCATATTTGGAGAAGGGTGGGAGTCCTGAGTAGGATCAGAGGGCGGGTTGGCTACTCTCCTACATGCACTGTGAATGAAACAATGGCAGAGTCTGCCACAGCGCCCACGCCAGCCTCCTTGGAGACACAGTTTGGGCCAGAAGTCCCCGGCACAGCCTGCAAACCCTGCCTGGAGCAGACAAAACCGCGAGCAGACTGTTTGTGGATCAGTGCCCTCCTTCCCACACAGACATATGCTGGAGGGAAAAAACAAGCTGCCTCTCTCCAAGTCCTCGTACAGGCTCTGGCTCTGTTGCCATTGAACTGTCATATGAAAGCCAAGATCTTAAAGATGATTCCTTCTGTCCCCTCCACAGGATGGCTTTACTCCAAGGGCAGCAGAGATGTATTTTGAAAAGGGGTGTTGGGTGAGTGCTACCAGGCTGAGGAACAGGGTGAATAGAAAAAGCAAGAGATTTGGAAGGTGAGTTATACAGACAGAAAGAGGTTCTAGGAGAGAAAACATGCAGAAGGGAGGAAAAAAGCTCTAAAAGAGCTCACAGCAGCTGACAGAGCCCTGCAGGGGGGACTCCTCTGCATAGAGAGAGAGAAGACATCTCCGTGACCTCACCCACTACTTCAGGGATTCCAACTCCCATGACTTGAAAGGAACAAAATACCTTCATTGATTGAAATTTTTTTCTGTATTGTATAACAGCTGGGTATGCTACCTGTTTTCACTGCACTATAATTCCTTCCAGTCAACACTTCTGTCTCCCTAAAAGAAATAAGAAAATCTGTATAAGTTGTCTTTGATCCTGACTTCATCCCTAACACCATGGAACTGGAGTGGGGTGTGAACACAAGGAAGGGAGGAATGCAGAGGTTAAAAGAAATGGACCCATTGTTGGTCCTTCCCCAGGTCAGCAGGGATCTTGCAACTGGAGACTTGTATTTGACAGACCTTTCTGCAACAGACCATGGCCTTGCCCAGCACTAAGCTGTATTTGGGGATCTACACAGCGCCTATGCCAAGTCAAGCACTGTCTTCAATTCCAAGTAGTATCGTCCCTGAATAAGAGCAAGAAATGAAGCACAGAGGGGCTAAATATTGCTGTAAGAGACTGAATTTAGCTCAAAATTAAGCACTTAAACCAAAGTTAGCACTTTCCCCATCAAACTGTCCATCCTCTCTTGGATTTTTTGCAGAAGTTCTTCAAATACTCTCCAAATTCTTGTCCAGCCTCAGAACACAAGAAAACCCTGGAGAAATCGTAACCAAGTAGCTCTTCCAGCGGGCCTGACCTCAGTCCTTCTGTGGCCAGCTCATCTGCTTGTGGAGGGACTGCCAGCTGGCAAGCACCCGGCTTCCTCACACGAGCTGGCACTGCCCAAGGGCTGAACCAGCCTGCTGAGGAGCTCACAGCAAGGATAAACAGCTCTGGGGCTGGAGAAAATGAAATAGTTGGATATTAATGGGAAAGGAATTGCAGGAGAAAAGTTTTGTAGCTCTACTGTACATCTGCTAAGCCTCAGACATGTGCTGCAGAGACCACTGCAAGCACTGGGTGAGAATAATGTTACTGCGGATGAGAAAGAGCAGATAAAATAGAAGAGGATAGAGCAGAAAAAAGTCTGCTCCATCACCGGTTTATGTCTGAGTGGCTCTCTGGACAAGGTGGAATGGTGTAAGACCACTGAAACATACAAAGAAAAGGACAAAAAAAAGGCCCACTTGCCGGCAGGAGTATGGAGCACATAAATTGGAGCAGAGTGGGATCAATCCCCAGTCCTGAGGCTCTGACATCAGCAACCCATTTTTGTAATGTTTCCACAATCTCCTTAGTGGCTTTGCTTGGTACCTGTGAGGCTGCAGACTTGGCAAGTCTTAAGGTCTTTTCTAACCTGAGAAGCTTTGAGAAATCGGTGGGAGCTTTTTCCCTCCTCTTAGGTATAGCAAGCTCAGCATTTTGCTCTGTGACGGTACAGGTGAGTTGGGTGACAGGGAAGAACTGGTTTTAATGGGAAACACTGCACCACTGAATCATCTGTGCTTTTCACACATGTAGGTACATCTGCTCCAGTGTCCAGCCAGCCCAGGAGAAGCAGATATAAGGGAAGGAAGGGGAGAAAAGGAGCTGAATTTACCATCTCAGAAACAGAGTTGTCTGGGCCATGCAGTGACATCCTAACGTAATGCGTTTCTACATCCTCCCCCTTGCTATAATTAATTTTTAATCATTCAAGCAAGTTCTCACATATCCTGTAAATCTCTTTTCACAAATTTTGCTTTTAATGAAACCCTTGCTTGCTTTCAAAAGAAAGTTGGTTTAGGGTGTGTCGGAGTTTGTTCATAATGTGTTTTGTTCACTGTAAACAGCATTTCCTTTTATTCCCATCCAGGGATGGTATTCAGACATCTGCACTCCACAGAAAATAGTGACTCTGGATTTACTGCTGAGTTGCAGTGAAGTCACTAAGTTTGCTTTTATCCCAGTGGTGCAGGTTTTAGCCCTTGAAATGCATTAACTCCTTCTCGTTGTGAATGTTATCCTCCCTCCAGTCTCCTTAGTCCAAGTAAACTGAGAACTGTATCCAATAAATTATTTTATTTAAAGAGCTCTATTGCAAAAACACTCTGCCATGTCAGCACCAGCACCTTGTTACCTCTTTCTGGATGGCATCTGCTATAGCTTCACACAAACAATGCTCACTCCCCTGTCCTTCATCGTGGATGTGCCCTGCACCCTGGAGACACATCACCTGCCTCAAATCAATCCATCTACCCCCATCTCAGCTTTGCGGCAGAAACCCACAAAAAATATTTTTCTTGTTGTTACTTCTTGGCACGAGTTTTTGTATTTATTTCAGGCCAGGATAGTGGAGTGAAGCACTGCAAAATCTGAGTCCCAAATTCTTTGTTCCAAAAATTAAGCACATCAAAAGCTCTGGAGGCAGAGACAGTCTCTTAGCTGATACTTTTTCTTGAACAACAGCAAAAGATTTAATTAGTATTAAAGACAAACTTTGCTACAATGCTGAACCAGAACTCCCTGGTTCCATATTTTGCTGTAGCTCTGGCCTTGTTTTTATTTTAATTTAGAAAAAAATATAAACCCGCATTTCCCACCCATGATCGCATTTCAAGGCCATGTTGTAACTGTGAAATACCAACTTCTCTGTGTCCTGCTTTCTCTGCATGGTTTCTACCCACTTCTGCTCGTATCTTGGGCTTTTCTTAGCCCTTCTTGCTGAAGGGCTTGAATCACCCAAGTAAGATTTTTAGTGGTCTCTTCCCAGCCTAGGGAGAGTGAAGCGTCCATGACTCTTCCCTGCATGGACAGTTAAACTGGTGCAAAGTTGACTCTCAGCAACCTCAGCCTGATGGGGTTCAGCAAAGGGATGATGAGGATGATTCTGAAGTTAGTCATGCACCCTGTGCTCCTCCTCTGCAAATCTCAACCTGTTAGACAGAGGCAGATAAGCATGGTTATCTCTAGCACACTGAGAGGGAAAATTAAGGGAGAAAGGCCAAGGGTCATTTTTTCCCAAGGGCTTCAGACATTCAGGTGGTTTTACCTCTGTTGAGGTGAACTCTCCTAATGCAGCATCCACTGTCCCCATAAGCAGAATGAGCCAGTTTCAGGGAAAGCACATCTACCCACACCTGAAGGAGACCCGAGCAAGTCCCTCTTGCTGCAAGTGCCAAACGGTCAGGAACTGCCTGGGGATGATCCACTCCTTTACTTTACAAGGAAGACTTTTTTCTCTCAGTTCCTGTCCTGGCTACCCAACACCAAGGAAAATGCTTCGGTGTGGAGCCGCCTTAGCAGTGCCCCCGCACTGGCTCACAGCAGCCTCCTGGCTCCAGGAGAGCACCCCCAGGATGCAGATTCACAGCTGGTGGTTGCATCTCCCCCATCATTGCCCTGTGCAATATGTCTGGCCCCCAAGCCAGCAGGCAAGCCACCCCAGCCTTTGAGAATGAGGTTTGGGGGTGTCTCCCTGCAACAACAGAGATCTCTTCTGAAATAGGATGTACAATCCTACTTCTCCGTAGCGATTTTTAAAATTTCACCCTGGAACGATTTGCCTTGGGCTTCCTGCCAGTGTGACCCACCCAGATGAGGTTTCAGTGGAAAGGGAGAGGGTTTCTCAGAGGGGCAATGGCCATCTGGCTACAAACCAACTGCTAAGCGAAGAGTAAAACCTGCCATCCCCCCATCCCCACTCAAAACCATGCTATCCACAAGTCATGGGCCAAATTTCCTACCCTTGTGCTCAGAAATCTGTGCCAGTGAAGCCTCACAACATCTGGCTTGGATTGCTGGTGGAGCCTGGAGTTGCAGTGGGGAGGTGAATTACTGTCTTATCTGTCTGAAGCAAAGAAGCAGAAGCACAAACACAGAGGGATTAGATCAAACCACTTGATAGGCATAGGAGGTGCTTCATGCCTTGTCTGGGCTACAGAACAGAGGGATATTGGTCCATTGCATTTCTCATTGGTATTTGTCATATTCAAATTTACATACTACCCAGCACCCACAGAGATCCATATAGATTGCCCAAGAGCTGACTGGATTTCAGACAATTTCTGTCTCCATGTTCTTCTTCCCTTTCTTTATTGTTCGTCATCTCCAACATTAGTCTCTTCAGTTTCAGCTACTGCCATCTATCCTTCTCTATCCTCTCCTTTTCTCCCTCACTCTCAGAGAACCAAGTAGAGCCCAAGTGCTGGAAATAAAGCTTATTACCTCCCTCCTACAGACAGCAGAAGGTATTTCTGCATTTGGAAATGTGCAGAGTGGTTCTGGGGTGGAAGAAGAGACACAAATATGTGAAAGACCAGCAGAGACTGTTCCTGCAAGCAGAAGTGTGGGTTGTTTGAATTTTTATGTACCATTGCTCACATGCTAATCTTCTCTAGGAGTTTATGATATCCCCTTTTGCTCCTGCAGTTCTCTTTAATTTATCTTTAATATCATGCTTCTGTCAATTTTTTTGTTCTCTGTTCCCTGCCCTGTGTAAGCTGGTGTTCATTACCCTATTCTGCCACATGACTTTCCATCATGCTCTTTCCTGCTGCTAGCAGACGCATGCAGAAGGGTGAGAAACATCGAGGAACATTGTGAGCTGCACACCAGAGTTTAGAGGAAGAACCAAAACTATCTTGGCCTGTTGTCCCCTCCTGTAGGGCTGCTCATGCTCTGCCCAGTATCTCATACCCTGTGCTACAAAATGATAAATTTTCTGCCTCTTTCCCTAGAAAAGGACCTGTAATGGGACCTGCATGGCTGCATCCCCACTGGAGGCACAGCCTCCAGTCTCACCTGCCAATTATCTACTCAAATCCACTTGCTCTGGGAAAAGTGTCTGTCTCAGGGCAGTTATCCTCAGCTTGATGAACTGAAGCAGAAATAAGTTATCTCATGTGTGTGTGAGTTGCAGACAGAAGGTAATCTGCTGAGCCCATCCTGCCAGGATGTCAGAGGTGCTGAACTTCTTTATAAAGGGGCAAGATCCTTGACACATTGTTTTTCTTCTCCCTCAGCCCTGTTTTGGAAGTGGACCTCTCTAATCTGTCCACACTTTACCATTTTTCCACCACACATCCCAGACTCTGGGCTCAGAAACAAGGCGTAGCTGTTTCTTTGAGCCTTTCTCTATTCCAAGACCTCCCACATCCTTTTCCTCTAATACAGCCCATAGCAAGAATTACAATATGGTCACAACTCTGTGCTCCTCGCCAGAAATTTTTGCCAAACATGACAAAAAACCCCAACCAAACCACAGTATTTGATAAGCCTAATTTATTCAAAACCCTGAGAAGCTTGACTGAAATATTTCCACTATCTCTTCCAGCACACTTCTGGAAGCCTCTTCCTCTTTTCTCTCTTGGACTGTGTTGCTGGCCATAAGCAAGGAGACAGAGGTGCTCCTGCTGTGCCATGGCACGGGCAGTCCAGCACAGCCACCCGGGTGTACGCTCCTGTCCTCCTCAAACTGGGAGGGCACCGTGATCCCAACTCCTGTGTTTCTTCCACTGGGGCTTTCCTGGGAATTTTAAAGCTGACAACTGATTACTTGAGGGTTCTGATCTCCATGAAATTGGAAGGGAACAGGGAAGAGATCCCCAGAGGGGACCTTGGAGGCAGTTCAGCTCCAGCGTGAGTCACTGCTGCTAGAGGACAGCCGAGGCTTTGCATCTGAAACAGCAGCAGGTCGGATTCGCAATCAGTTGCAAAAGCAGCTCTGTAGCTTTAGTCTGCCTTGTACTGTCCTCCAGTACAGTTCCACTGGCAGCCTCTGTCAGCAGCTTTCAGAGCCCTGCTCTCTGGGTGTATGAGATCAATCTCTCAGCTGGTTCTGCAGGTAAGAGGGTTTTATAGCCCTGGGAAGGAATGGGGCTTAGTTGTCCCTCTCCTGCTTGGCCCCACATAGTCTGCAAGACCTGCTATGCCCGCATTGTACCACGCTGTTGCTGGCATTTGAGCCTTTAGAAAATGATCAGCCATAAGGGAACTCTGGCTAAGCCTCAACAAAATCTAAGGGAGATTTTTGAGACACAGGTCCGTGTGGCTGCATGCTCACTAGTGACCCGAAACAGTCCCAGAGCACTGTCCCAGTGCTGGTACAGTGTGGGGAGAGCCTGTCAGGTGACTGCTTGGTTTGATCACATTGACTGCCTTTTAAGCAGAACAGAGAGCCCTCTCTGCACACAGGCCCCACTGAACTGTCCCACCCAACTTCGCCATCACCATCCACTGCAGCAACTCCCCACCGTGATAAAGCCTTGGATGGCTGGCTCTCTGGACACCGCTGCAAAGGCATGGGGGCATTCCTCTAGATCCCTACAAGAAAGTGGCATTGAACCACCACTACGAGGTGTGGGGGCTTTCTCCAGGGGTGCTGGGGGATCTGTGTCCAATCAGCAGAAGGTCCCCCCAGGGTGCAGATCAGAAGGATTGGTTTTAGCAGACCTCTCTGTTAATGGGGTCTTTAAAACCTTGTCCCTTGTGCTCAGTGTGAATCAAATTTCCAACAGCTTTATAAATACGTCACCAACGGGAGGCCTTTAGAGTAAGCATATTGCAGTTTCCTGACATTTTCGTTTCTCTATCTTGACATTTCTGAAGGGCATAAGAGGCCTAAAAAAAGAAACAGCTGCTCCCAGGGCACCATGTGTTTTCAATTCCATCCTGCACTGGTGTAATAGATGGTCTTATTATAAATATGCAGCAGTTTCCCAGATGAGCCTCTCCCTCCTGCTTAAAATGACCTGGTACAATAGTACAGAGTGGAGATGGCTGGGAAGGAGAAGGATCACAGGTGGGAAAAGCCCTTGGAGATTTTAGGCACCCATTTAGAAGATGCTGATGTACTACATTAATATTCAAGTTACCAACCCAGGCCCTGATGCTGCAAATATTTAAAGAAAACCCACTTGACTCAGGCGAGCAGTTGCACAGCAATGCTTGGCAGAAGTTTCCAGCCTCCGTACACCATTTCCCCCACTCCTCCATCCCTCCTGCTGCTTTTTCTGAGGCACTCTCCTGATTTCTTAAAATCTTTCTGTGGATGATCATTTCTGTGCAAGGCAACATGTGGGCTGAGCAATTGCTCTCAGCAACTGTTTCTTATCAGGTGATTTTCATACGATTCCCTCTGCAAGGGACCAAGGCTCCTGTGAGACTCTGTTCTTCTTTTAAGCATCCAAACAATCCCTAACAGAATTAATATAATATAATAAAATGTAATGTAATACAGTAAAATGCCCTCATTGGTTAGAATAACTGCAGTCTCTAAACCAGTGCAGCTGCAGCAAGCTGCAAAGTCATTCTGGTATTTCAGAGGTTACTGGGTTCCTGTCTATCATCAGGCTGTCTGGGCATCACTATTATGATGTTTACCTTACCTATTCCTGTTTGCAGCTATTTATAAAATCGTCCAAGTTTAACTGTTGGGATTTTCTCTTCTGCATGTCTATTCTCTGCTGATTTCTACTGTGTAGGGTTAATTTCAGTCATAATGGCTGAAAGTAGAAAAAAAACTTTTGTGGTGGCTGTTTTCTGAGAAAAAACCCCAGACAAATATACTCATGTTTTGGAGTGGGGACTTTAGTTTGATGGTGAGAATGACTTGTACGTCAGGATGTGCCATTGCCTCATGTGTGGAAATCACCCTCACTGAGTTGTCCAGATTGTGTCTTTGGAATTGCAGCTTGCACATGTGCTGGAGCACAGTCAAAATCCCTGCGGGGTTTCTTCACTTTGTCCAAGCTGCTGCCACAGTTCTGTAACCAGCCATGCCAGACCCAGACTCCAGAACTTGGAGAGGAGGGACCAGTTTCTCTCCAATGCAAAGGTCAAGAGTCAGATGAAGCAACGGAGAGTTTGAAGAAAGACAGAAAAGCAGCCTTTAATTGGATGGGCCTTTGCCCTGAGTAGAGCTACAAAAATCACAGCACTTTTTCTCTTTCCAGGAGAAGTTTTTAGGAGGATAAGTGTTTGTTCAGTTATGTCACGGGTAAAGTTCCTTGAGTGTGGCAATTTGTGCCTGAGCGTGTATGGCCTGGAGCTGGACACCTCATCCACACACAAAACCCCGCAGTGGGAACCTTGATATTTTCTCTTACGTTATCACCAGCTCTGACTCATGCAAGCAAACTAGCTGAGAAATTAGTAGAATAAGAGATGGAAAAAAAGAAATTCAATTAAGAGGGCCAAGGAACTGTAATTGACTTCATCAAAGCAGATCCCTAATGAACAAGATCCACAGAGAGATTTGGTTCCGTAGAAGTGTGTTTTGCACTCATAGAGTAATTTACATACCAGGGGGCTGTTGATATTTGGTAAAATTAAACACAGAGAGATTATAACAGTCTGAGTGTATCAGTGACAGCATTAGGGAAAGGTCCCAAAACCCTTTCCAGCCCACCCTTTAGGCAAACTCTTTAGATTGCCTTGCATATGAGGACCCAGAAACACCAACAAGCATCTGGAGGGATCACCAGCTGGCAGAGCATGATGATCCATGGACGGAGTGTAGGTACATCAGGAGGACTAGTCACTGTTCCCTCCAGGAGCCTCTTAGACTCAGCGCTGGTAAACAGGCACTTATGGTGTGCAAGTCATCTCACACTTGTGTCTGGCAGAGGGCAGGTTTCTTTTTTAAAAAAATTATATCAGAAACAGATTTTTTTCTCTCTTAGCAATTCCTGCACCAATTAACTGTTAGCCTGACAATCATTGCCAAGATCAAAGAAACAAAGTGTTTAGATTATATATGTTAAATATTTCTGGAGACTGACCAGAAGTCAGGGCAGAGAAGAGTGAAGAGCAGGAGCAAGAGCAAGGAAAATTTGTACAAGTGAAATAGCCAGTATGAAGTAGTTTAGGGGGAGGAGGTGGAGGAGCAGGATGTAGATGAGCCACATACACCTGTACGGTGGTGAGTGTGTCTCCAGAGCACAGCTCTTCAACATGTAATGTTCATTACACTTTGAGATCAGAAGAGACGAGTTCCATGGCTTAGATCACCTGCTTAGCACTTGCTTCTCAGTTAGCATCTGCTACAGGTCCAGAATCCACACTTAGCCTGGAGGATATCCTGTTTTGAAATATTAATGTTGGCTTCACAGCGTTTAGTAAGGAGTGAATTTTCCACCAGAAGCCTCAATAAGTGACTGCAGTGACTGGTATATCTCAAAATTTCCATATAACGATTTACTTCAAATACAGATTTCCCCAGCTGCACCTTCCAGCATTGCATCTGGTTATGCCTCTGTCTGCGAGGGTATAAAACTTCTATGTTGTCAAATTATTCTTCCTTATGAAGACTCTTTTAAACAGTGACAAAAGTCCCTCCTTGTACTCAAGATAAATAGACCAACATGTTTGAATCCCACTGAAGGGCTAGTGTTCCAGACCTTCAATCATGTCTCTGGTTCTCTGAGTACTCTCCAACTTTGAATGTTACAAGATGAAAGGACAACCCCAGACCTGACACGCCATTCCAGGAAAAATCTGATATCTTCAAATACAGAAGAAGCAAAACCTCCTTAATGCATAGCTGAGACTCCTTCATTTCAAGTGCTTGTGAGGGCTGACTGGCCATCTCGTGGAACTAGGATATCAGCTGGTCAATCCTGCCATGACTTCCCCTAGTTTTGCCCATGTCTTGGTTTCTCAGAAAGGCACCACGTATTCTAAGTATGACTGAATTGCTGGCCACCTACCAGCATGACTGTGCCTTCAGCTGTCTTGAATGTACCTTTGGTTTATGCTGAGCTGACAGCATGGGTCGCTATGGATCATCTTTATCCAGTTTGTCCTGGCCTCTTAATTTCTCACCTCTCCCACAGTCTCTGTGTCACCTGGAAATGTTTTCAGCAATCAATCTGATTTTTTCTTCCAACCAGTGACAAAAATGTCCCTGAGGATTGGACAAGTGGAAGACATCTGCAAGACATTTTTAGGAAAGCATCTGTTCAACAATCAGTCTCCAGTTATCTTCCATTATATTTTGAGACTTTGCTGGGTTTTATCCTTTTAATGTGTTTCTTATGGGATTTCTATCACTGTAGCTTCTTTGTAAGGAAGTGTATGGTGAAATCAAATATTTTATGGAATTGGAAGCATATGCTATATTTATGGAGTTGCCCTTATCATCCACCTTTGGAAATTCCTAAGTATCACACTAATATTGTTGACTTGTTTTTCTTAATTGATTGACATAATATATATTAAACTGCTCTAAGTCCTCCTATAGCAGTAGTCCTCTGTTTCCCTCCAGCCAAGGTTAGGGAAACTGATTCAGTTTTAACCAGGCCATTCCATTTGCCCCTTCAAGAGTTAAATAAAGATAAATAGAGTATTTCAGGAACTTTATGACTCCAAAGACCTCAAAAAATTAAAATTGCATATGCTATAATAGAAAATAAAAGAGCAGAATATTATTTATCCAGCATAATTCTGTGTCAGTTAATTTTCTGCACAAGTTATTTTCTAAACAAACACATTTCTTAGTGTGCTAAAAGAATGTACATTAGCTTTCCAGCATAGCAACAGTTTTTCCAGTTTCATCAGTGTATTATCTTTTCACCTATTTAAATACCTTTGATGACAATTTGTGTGTGTAGTCATTCAATCCAGGTAAAAACTAAATATTCCTTGAGAAACGTAGGAAATAACAGCGTGGATCATGAAAAGAACAAGTACCTGTGATGGATAAACAGCACTAGCCCAACCTAATAGCAATCAATGAAAGCAAACAAGTGGAACATCCTTCAAAAAGGGGAGTGTGCCAGTTGAAACAAGCCTCCATCAAGTCTACTGGAACTTTTGCAACCAGTAACTCCAGCTTTCTTTGGTCTTGGTGCTGGAAGGAGGAAATACCTTCACAAAAATGAACTTTTCCTGGCCAATGAACCCAGTATGCAGGACTGCTGTATGCTTGCTTTCCAACATCAACCCTTGAACACCGGCCTCCCCCACTTGCACTGTCTCCTTTTGAAGGCTTGTTAACCACCCTCTACATGGCTACTTTTGCTTTTTTGGTGCTCATCCTCCAACTTCACTCAAAACCGTAAGAGCAGTTTTCCAAACAAATCCAACCCAGAAAATATTTGACTTGACCAGTTCATGTGTAAGACAACTGTGTGAATACAGAGTAGAATATACTTTACCCGTTTGTGTAGATAATCTGTAGTTAGCTGATGTTTACTCTGGCATCATGGACAAGCAAATATTTTTCTGGTGCAGCCTATGATGTCTTTACAAAAATGGATTTTGCAATTTCAGTAAATTTCCCTTTAGGGGAGGGCCTTCTCACTTGGCACTGAACTGTAGGCTTTACTTATTTCTCTCTTAGAAATTCACAGATGCATCTTGTGTTAAGTGTAAACTCCAGAGAGCTTACATTTTGAACAGGAAGAAAAGAGCGGATATGGGAAAGAAAAAACCAACCCACATGCTGAAGTGAAGCAAATTTCTTCAGGACACCCAGCAATTAAGGGACAGAGTTGGCAAATGCATGTCATGCATCCTCACTTCCAAGCTTAGAGGCTTTGGGGTCCTTTGAGGACCAGTCCCTCTTGACTGTAGGACAAGGCCTGTAGACCCAGTCTAATGATTTTAAGTGGTCCTGAATTGCATGTTAGCTATTAAACATCATTGTTTCAGGAACAATGCATACCTCTTGACTGGGAGTTCCCAAGTTTGTTCCATGTGTCAAGTGGCAAGAACTATAACTGGAGTAATTTCTTACTTTCTCCAGTGGCAAAGAGTAGTCAGTCGTGCCAATCACCACTAATAAATTACACTGTGTTTCTCTTGTCACCAGACATGCTCTCTCACACACACACATTTCTAATATCTAAGCCTGGGTTGCATTTATTAGCAAGTGCTGATGTGTTAAGTACCACACCTCCTTCTTGGGTAATTTTTTCCTTATCCTGTGAAGAACCAGGACATAACCAATCTTGACTCCCTTTTCTCTACTAATGCCTTCAAGCAGAAGCTTTTATGCCTGCAAAACTAGAAGAATCAGCACAAAACTGCCTAGGATTAGACCCTTTGCCTTTTATGGCAAAACAAACAGGTCTTCTTGAGGTCATATTCAAAATGACTGTGAAAAATGCGATGGGGGAAAGTTTTGGCTGCTTGCCAGTGGCTGTTCACATGTCTTTGTTCCTGTTGATGAAAACCATACTGATTGCAAGGCTGACATCCTCGTGGCCTGTCTGCATGTGCACACAGGAAACGTGCAGTTACAGGCTGATCAGATTTTTCACACAGCTTCTCATCAGTGCTCTCCTGGGTGAGGGAAAGTGGCATCAGTGCCTCTGTCCTTTGCTAAGATCACTTTGCCACCACATCTGGGACAACTACTGAGTCCCCCTGGCACAGCTGATCCATTTTCCCTCACCCATTTTATCACATATCCCCAAAATTTGAAGGAGTATCTCTGATTTCTAATGCATTAGCAAGACATGCTGATGCAATATTAGTTTAGTGGGATATAATGAATAGATATATGGGGCTTAGAAATTTTTTATTAAGGTATTCTGCTGGCTCACAATTCATTCCTCTGGACTGAAAGAGCCTGCCCCTCTGCTTTGTGTAGCTCTTTTTGATCTTCTTTCTGTGTCACTGATAATGGTCCCTCCTCCCCTTAGAAAGAAAAATCCTTTTATCCTCTTTTCTCCCTCTGGCTGTTTGGCTCTGTTCTCCGGCTTCAGAGGGGTAAGGAGGATAAAGCGAAATGATCCCTCCAAAAATAGTTCTGATGATTAGGACTCTTCCTCCTCTTGGAGGGCCTGGGTGTATTATCTTCTCCTAGCTCTGGCTTCACTCCTGCTTTATGCGCAGATGGGCAAAGCTCAGGGAGCTTGGCACTGAGGCCCAGCTTAGCCGGAGTGAAAGACCCATCTTCCCTGTGCCAGAGGTGGATGCTGCTGTGAGGTCAATGAGCAATTTTACCAGCAGCAAGGAAAGAGCCACACTGAAAAGTCCCTCTGTCACAGGCAGTGTTGGAAAGTGGTCTGTTCCCCACCTTTGCTCCCAGATGCTGAGGGCTGGAGGATGTCTGTGGTGGGGTAGCAGTCTTTCCTCTCACTTAAGAACCTTCTCACTCTCCTTCAGCACTGCTCTCCTCACAGGGGGCAGAGATCACCGGAGATGCTTACCTGTCTCCTTTCCTAAGTCAGGGAGTCAGGGTGGGTGCAAAGGCGCCCATTCTTTGGGATGGTGTCTGGCTCTCACCTGCTTAGGGCTAACTTCTGTGTCCTTTCTTGTGAATACCTCCTAAAGGCAATTTCCCAAACTGTGCCAAAAGAGGGCAGTTCTCAGAACAAATTCAGCTCAATGGAGACACAAGGACAAGACATGTCCTGCCATTGATCTCCCCCAGGAAGCCACAGGCAGGGTGAGGTAGCCCTTACCTTGAGCCTTTGGAGACTTCCATGAAGATGAAAGGCCAACATGCACTGCAAGTTGCTCATCAGTGTCATCAAGGTTGGGAGGAAACCCCCCAAAAGAGAAACCTGACATGTTCGTGGACATTACACAGAACTGAGTTGCTCATTGGAAACATGTAAGCAAAACATAGGTGCTTTTCTCAGAAGAATCTCGGCAGCTGGGATGGCAAGGAATAGTGCTTTCTACCAGGCAAGCACTTCTAAGCAAGACTGCAGTGATGTTGGGGTAGAGGCTGAGAGCTGCTGTGGTATTTCAGCATCTGGGTGTGCAGACAAAGAAATGAGCACTTGAGGATTTTTTTTTTCATTTTTTATTGTTGTTGTTTGGTTGGTTGGTTAGGTTTTTTTGTTTCAGCTTCTATCTCTGAAACATGGGGATCAGAGCTCACATCTGTGAATGTCAGGGGAAAAAAGCTCCATGATGTGTAAGCAGTGTGCTAGCTACAGCAAAAAAAGAGTAGTGCACTGAAAATTTGATGTGATCAAATAAAAACATATCCTTGTACCACTCAGACTGTGAATGAGGTAAAATAATTAAAAGTTTGAACAAAGTGCTTTCCAACTCCCTTCTGTTCTTTTCCCTCAGGCTTTTGATACATTGCTTCATCTTAACCAGGGAAACCATATTTAATTTGAACCTGGATCCAAATCACCTGAGCCTTGGTCAAAAAGTAAATGCAAAGTCAAATCAATTTTGTGTGAAGCTGAGAACAGCCAGCTACTGGGAATTACAGCCACTGCTAGCAATTATCACAGTTGTGATGGTTGCTTCCAGAAACACTTTATATTTTGTTTCTGCAGGCTCCACTTCATAACACACAAACTCGAAAATTACCTTTTACGCTTCACCACTGAAATTTTATTAATTAACTAAAAAAAATTAAAGAATCAAATCAATATCTCAGAAGTTTAGAACTTGCCAAAGAGCCTTAATTTGCATTCAAAATATTTCAATGTGAAAGATGCCTCCAGTTTAATTGAATTTTCATAGTTCTCTTGGAGTCTTCCTCTTATTGTCTCGTAGTAACAAAAGTCAGTATTTCTCTCTTTTGCTTCTGTAGTCACAGCCTCTCTTTAGGGGACAAGGTCTGGGGCAGAAACTGTTTCTGCACCGATGACATGGCTTTCCTGTCTGGCTTGGGACCCACTAGGAATGGTTTTGCAAACCACGTGTGAAATCCATCCCAGCTCACCCAGCCTCCTCTTCTAACTTTCTGAGGCCCCTATCCAGCAAACATTTGCCCTTCAAAGAAGTATTTATGGCTGAAGAGACTCATCAAAGAGTCCACAACACAGGGCTGGTGGAGGAAAGGCAAATCTTACATTTAGCGTGCGCACAGCCACTCATTTGCCTGTAGAAGGGATGTCCAGGAATTTGGCACCAGCAGCTTTGGAGGACTCTGAGCAGCTCCAAGGAGAAGCCAGCTACCTCCCTTCCATCAAATTTCTATTTGCATATTAATGAAAATACTTTGCACTGAAACCAGCATAACATTTCAGATTTATGAAACACGTGAGGCTGAGCATCAGAGAAGCAACCACTTGTGAGCTGGGTGACCTGGCTTATGCCAGGAGAAGTAAAACAGCTGAGCTGAGCTGATGAGCAACCTTGTGGCTTGGTCTGCTCATTCATAGTTCAGCAAGAAAACTAAACCAAGACAACCCCACAATGATAAATGTGAGAATATGAGCATTTTACAATAATCAAGATCAGGCTGAAGATCTGTGGTCAAAGAAAGAGCTTCCTGTACCAGATCACGTACTCATGTTGAATATCTCAACCAGCTCTAACTGCAATTATACATTTGCCATTCTAAATATGATTTTTCTAGTGAGTGGCAATGAAAAAATGTTAACAGCTTTCTTGGGAGAGGGCTGTGCTTTGGTTTACAGTGAGTTTGTGCCTACAGACAACTGCTAAGATCCAGCTACATTACTCAGGTACCTTTCTGAGACAGGCATCTTTGTAATAAATGGCATTCTGAGCTTTCTTAGCTGGGGATACTGTCTTGAAAAAAAACAGCTTGTAATTTTTTTCAAATTGCTTACTGCAGCAGCACAAAATTTGGACCAAGCTGTTTATGGATTTGGGCGGATCCAGAATTACAGAGGTCATGAAGAGTTCAAGTTCATACATAATGTATGGTGTGTTTTAATAAGGCTCCTTTCATACTTCAGTTTGTCTACCCGCCTTTACATGAAGCTGCAAAGCCACAGGCATCGCTGTATAAAATTAAAAAAGCACGACTAAAACCCTCACCCTGCTCACTTTTAAAGGCAGGTCTGTTTTCCAGGTTGCTCCATGAAGCCCCATCGCAGCTGCGCCAGGCACTTGCCCCGCGCGGCGCAGGAACGCCTGCCCTCCCAGCTAATTATCCAGCTCTTTGTTTCAGCTCCTCTGTTTGCTCAGGGCATGTCAACCGTGGGAAATTCCTCCCTTTGCTGGGAAGTTGCTGATGGCGGAGCGAAAACATTTTTACATAGATTAGGCCTTTAAAAGTGGTTACTAATACCCACTAATATGGATGGACACTTTCTGCTATACATTGCTTTGCTCTCTTTCCCAGCTATTAAGGAATGCAGCATCATGAGAGCCAGTTCTGCAAGATGCTGAGCCTTTGGCTGTCATCCAGCAAAAACTTAAATATAGGGATAGTCCCATTGACTTCAGCTGGTTGGAATGAGCCCTTAGGCCCAGATCCTCAAAGGCATCTGGGCAACTGTCTCCCAAGGTCTGGACTCAGGGTCTGTTTGCATGTGTGATATATTTGGTGCTTGAGACAAGGGCTATTTAATCAAACAGCTCTTCCCTTTGGCTGTACCCTTTCTGCAAGATGAAGATTTGTAGTTTTCATAGTCAGGATCGGAGACTATAGAACTAATTTGTGCTAATTTGAGACTCTAGCCCGTAGAAATGTGTCCTAAAATCCTACTTGTGAATATATCAAGCAATATTCTGAGCACGAGTCTGTGTTCCAGCAGAAGCTCCAACTTTACAGCCCTCTTCCCATACTCAAGGTAGCTATTGTAATCTTACTTTTTGAAGTGAGAAGATGAGTTCTTGTGCACCTATACAGCTCACCAAATGTCATAGCGTGGGTCAGGATTTATGCCAGAAAAGGAAAAACCAGATTTCTGAAGCCATTAGACAGCACAGCTCCTCCTGTGGGCAAGAAGAAGGGGATGAGACCTGGCCTGTTTAGCAGCCTGGCAGGGCCCATAGCTGGCAGATGGGAATACGGTCAGTCCCATGGGTGCAGAGCAGTGCAGGTGCCAGTCTGAAAAAGTTTGTACAGGCACAGTTTTCTGCAGTAATTAAAACTAAGTTTGAAGATGGGAAAGCTTTCAAATGCCTGGATCTAGGCCCCTGCCCTGATTTTATTCTGAAAACATATCAAGGTAGAATTCTCCTTTTCTCCCCATTTATTTTCACCAAGGAAACCTGAGTTTTCAGACTGCAGTAGAGAAATATGCTGTAGTCAGGCTCAGACCTTGCAGACCAGCATGTGTCACAGCTCACATCACAGAGCAGCTTAAGCATGGCCTTCCTCTGCCATCCATTCAGAATGGAAATATTCCAGCAGAGTGAGTGTCTGGCTGTACTCTCAGATTCAGTGCTGGGTAAACACAGAGGCTGTGGTAGACAAGCATGTGTTTGCTTTACTGCCTTCAGAAGCAACTTTATGCCAAATCTATGTAGCTACATCAATATACCAAAAGTATGCAAAATTCAAACACTTCAAATTTCTTTTGCACCAATTCCACAATTTCTTTTACACCAGAGAATATTCCAGTCTTGCTTGGCAGAAGTCACTTCCAACATGCAGAAGCGGGTTGAGAGAGATTATGAATTAGTACGTAAACATATTTATGACATTGTGTCAGGGCAGGTTTGTGTTGGATATTAGGAAAAGTTTCTTCACCCAGAGGGTGGACAGGCACTGGGATAGGATCCCCAGGGAAGTGGTCACGGCACTGAGCCTGCCAGAATTCAAGACGTGTGTCCACAATATTCTCAAGCACGTGGTGTGACCTTTGGGGTTGTCCTGTGCAGAACCAGGAGTTGGACTTGAAGATCCTTGAGAGTCCCTTCCAACTCAAGATATTCTATGATTGTGTAACATTTAGGGTGACACCTCAAGCCTCTATTGTATGTTGTATGGCTGTTTATTTCCAATCTTAATATCAAGGATCCCATTGTAATTGCTGGAGGTCAAGGATTCCTTTGCTTCTAAATCCCTTTGAGATGCCCAGGGCATCCCCATCTCACCCATAGCTACTGCTCCAAAAGGGCATGGGTTTTCCTTAGATCCTGTGCTACATCTGAGAGCCCTGGGAGGTATCTCAAGCAGCTCTACTTGCCCACATGTGGATGGTCTGGCATTTCCCTTCAGGTTATTTTGTGTTTGCTCTCCTTACAGATCATCATTGCACATCCCTCACAAACATGCTGTTTTCACTACACACAGCTTCTCCAACACCTGCTTGGCCAGCAAATGCACTTTGGTGCCAGATCCAACATAACCGGGCCTTATACTCAAAGATGCAAAGGGGATAGAAAATGGAAATTTTATCCCATCTTTGGAGTTTTGACAGCAAAAACAGGAAGCAAAAATGTTAAGTCTTCTCAAGGGAAATCTGCAGGTAATTCATCGGGTACCAAGAGTCTTCCTGAAACACTTTTGCATCTGGGGTGTCTTGCTGATGCCAAACTGTTGGTTCCTTAGGAGATGACAGATGAAGATCACAAAGCCAGAGATAAACTACTCACCCTGGCAAGTGAAGAGAGCTGGAGATGTTTGATGCAGTAAATGAAGCCTGATGGATAGGATTGCTGTTGACAAAACCACCAGGACAAAAACCTGGGGAGGAGAAAAACTGTTTAAGCTGGAGGTAATACTAGCCCAACAAGAAGTGCATATAAACCAGCGGTGAGTTTAGTCTGTTCACCAATTCAGGAGGAGTCTTCCAGCAGGAGCAGGACACTGTAGTTGCTTAAAAACAGATGGTCACTGGGGTATGGTAGGCAGTGCTTGATGTTTTGGCTGCAGAAAGAAGCCAAGCTTGCAGGTCCCTTGCAGCCTGCACTTCTGAAGATTTCAGGCCAAGGAGGCAGCTCAAGACACACAACATGCATCTTTGAAGTATTGTATTGCATTAGATAGCAGCCCCCCTCCCAACATAGGGTTGTGTGACCAGAGGGAGACCTCACACTGCCAGAGACAGTAAACACTGAGCTCCCCAGAGCCCAAAGTTCAGTCAGCTCTCCTCTACCAGACCACATGATTTAATGACACTTTTCCATTTCTGTTTTCTGATGCTGAAAGATCCATGTAGCACTGACACTGGCTTGTTTAATGTATTGCAAAGAAGACATCTTTAGTTCCTCATGATGATGCAACAAATACTGACACCAAACCTTCCTTGCTTAGAAGAGCTGTGCGCTTCCAGCTGGGCGTCATGTTTGTTAAAAGCTATGGTTGTTTTAACTACC
Organism: Atrichornis clamosus; assembly: GCA_013400975.1. Classification (NCBI taxonomy): domain Eukaryota; kingdom Metazoa; phylum Chordata; class Aves; order Passeriformes; family Menuridae; genus Atrichornis; species Atrichornis clamosus. Next base: position 49,446 of record WBMZ01013504.1, on the reverse strand, counting down.
TCCCTAAGCAAAACCCAGCATAATTTAGGCTTCAGTTAAAGAGAAAATAAAAAAGATTAAATGCTACACAACAACATTTCCATACCTTTATTTTATAAGTTGCTGCTTCCCAACCACCCATCCTGAGTTTGCTTGTTCCTGACAGCCTGGTGAAGAAGAGGGTGTGGGACTAGGACAGAGAGAGGCCAGAGGAAGATTAATGGTGACTTTCTGAAATGTATGCTGATTTGAGAGTGGTGAGGCTACAACCTGAGATGGCTGTTAAGTGTCAGTGTGACAGGGAGTCGCAGACACCTCAGGCAGCACTGGACTCATGCTTCATGGTTTTTATTTACTGAGCCAGCCCCAAATGAATATGATTGGTAGGCAGGAAGGAACAGAACAGCATAAGGAATGTTTCCTCTTGCAGCTTCTGAGTGCTTGAATTGCTCAGACCCTGAACCCTGTTCATTCACACTGTAAGTTTAATCCATCCCCTTTTATTTCCTCACGACATCTCCTCTGCAGGATGCTGGATGCATGGCAAGTTGTGCTAACTGCATATCCAAAATTTGTAGCAGGCACTTGATTTTGACTCTTACCCTTTAGATAGTCCTGAAGTGAAGGCCTGACTGCCCTTTGTGTAACTTGACTTGGTCTTTTGCTTTTTTTAAGGTTCTGCCAACCTGTACAGATTTTTGGTGATCTCAGGAAGGCTGTGACTGACATTGCATGGCCAAGACTTGTTTAGACTATAATGGATAAGGTTCTTAATGGGAATGGGGAGAGCTGGGGAAGGCTAAACCCAACCTCTCATGTAACTTATGAATCTCTCTGCAGAAATCTCTTAGGACAAGATTCCCAAAAAACACTTGTGTGATTCAAGGACATATGTCCCTCTGAAACAGGGAAAGCTCTGCTCCATAAATTTCACGAGCATTTGCAAAACCCACTCTTCTCCTTGGGTGTCTGCCTTGTACATTAGAAACAATGGGGTAACTGTATGCATTTCTGTTCCATGTGAGATGGGGCCTCTAGAACCACTGGATATTGCTGCATTATAAATACCGTTAAAAAAATAAATCCCAGCCTTGTCTCTGCTATGTTGTTTTGTTTTGATTTTCCTTTGATTCATCTAACAGAGCATGTTTCTGAGATATTTCTACTCACAGTGTGTCATATTGATCAGTTTCTGCAATTAGATAATTTGCGCAGTGATCTTCCCCGTTCTATCTTCCCACCACCCTTGGCTAGGTGGATGGGAGTCTCTCAAGAAACTCTTGGTTGTTTCTGAAAGCTGTGAATTCATTCAGGAGGAAGTAATCTCCTTCCTGAGTCAGCGTTCAGCTTATGTCCCAGCCTGGTGCCATCAGGCATTGCAAATCCATTCAAGGTGTAGTTTAAGAGGCTGGAGCTTTTTCCCCACACATTAGATGAGATTTCCCAAGGTCTCTTTCTGACAGTTGAGCATCCATGTTGCTTCAAAGCTTGGTGGGAATTGGGAACCAGACGGCCCCGGATACCATCATGTACCCACTCCATGTAGGATGGGTGTAAGTCATAAGGAAGATCTGACGCTGCTGTTACCCACTGAGAAAGGGCAAGCAGCACCTTCCCTCTCTGGTCTCCTCCTGTCCCCACTTTCCCCTTGTTATTCTAAAACCTGCATTAAGACATGGATCTTGGCTTGGTTGAGTCTTCCTTTTCTTTTGCTCCCAACAGTCATGTCACATCCTGATCCTGCTTTCCTGCACATCCAAAATTCTGCATTGCCTTCAGCCACCACAGCCAAAATGTGGCCAGGCTCTCTCACACTCACACTTTCCTGACTGCTGGCTCTTCCTTTCTGGCTTGGCCAATGACCCTTTTGGTCTTTCTCAGATGCCTTTCAAAACTCAACTGTTGGCACAATTTTCCAGCACCCACTCAGTCTGAGCAAAATAACTCCCACATTCCATTTGTGAAAATATCTTTAAAGCAAACAGAGAAACATGTTCAATCATTGGTTTTTTTATCCTTCCCACACTGCTGAGGATTTGAGTGCTAAAACTTGAACAACAGCATTGTAACATTACACCTGGAAATGTCTCATCAGGGGATTTTTGAGTGATGATGCCCTAAGCAAAGCCAGTCTGGTTCTGCAGAGCCATGGTGATGAGCTGTTCAGCACAGGAGCAGAGGGAGCAGCAGGAGGATGTAACTGTCCTCTAGTAAAAAATGCAAAGGAAAATATGGAAACACTAGGGATTCATACAAAAACAGTGTGAATGTCCAGCCTCCAGCCACCTGGTGCCATCTGAGAGTGCTCTTGTTTCACTCTTCTTTGCTAAGGAACTTGGAGAAAAGATTGCACAGAATGGTTCATGGAAGAGGAGAAAATAGGTAATGGAGAAATACCCCAAGGAGGCCGGGGCAGGCCTAATGTTGGGACTAAACACTGTCCTGTGCCCCAGGTGAGAACCCTAATCCTAAAACTCCATCACTGATGTGTCCCCACCCCTTTGCTCAATCCCAAAGCCTCCCAGCACACAGATTCCAAGGGAGACAGAAGCATCCCCCATCATCCCCCCATCTGTCAGCGGGCAGCCGGGGCACACTGGGGTGTAGGTGGAAGTCTGCAGCCTCAGACCTGTGCTTCCCTCCTCCAGGGTCAACGTCCCAAAATCCCAGTTCAGAAGCACAAGGGTTGGGTCTAACCCCAGGCCAACAACAGTGGTGGGGTCCAGCCTCTTCACCCTGAAGCTTCTGGGAGGAATGGCCCAGCAGAAAAGCTGCAAGAACCAAGGGAAGAGGGAGCACATGAGTGGAGCACATCTAGAGGTTCAGGTTTTGCAGAGGACTCAGGCAAGGGAATATCTAATTTGATGGTCTTAATGAAATTACAAATTCCTTGATGCCCAACTGAGCCATATCCCACATTTGAACAAAAGTCCTGTGCAGGTGCATAACTTAATTTATATTTTCTCTTTCTATCTGGTCTTTCATCCTAGAACGCTTTGTAATACAGACTGCACAGCAGGTTGGCCATTATCTTCTGGAGAATGATTAGAAATCCAGAAGAGTCCATCTAGCCCCTATTTTTCCATACACAAAGGTTAGGTGTAAGCTTTGGGTGAGATCTGCAGTTGCTATCAATTGGCACAATTCTATTTACTTGATGTTTTATCACCAGAGGATGACAATCTTTATCTCATGAGGACATGAACCCTGTACACAAGAGCATGGGATGATCCTCCCACTCACAGCAGGGCCCACCCAAACCCACTACAAAGTGGTGAGCGTCCAACACACTTGTAGAAATATGAGGAAGAGGAAAATCAAAACATACCCTGCAAAGGCACAGCACCATCCGCCCTAAGAAACAATCCAGATACCATTTTCTCCTGCACTCCTAAGGCTATCTAGTGCTTTGTACCCAAAGACTTACACTTATGTGGGAGTGGGAGTAGAACCAGCTTCTGCTTCCCCTCCTTGATGATTAGGTAGCTCTCCTGGGCCTTTAGTAAACCTGCCTCCCTGACAAGAAGAGGGTCATCATCATGGAGGTATAGTGAGGCAAGGGGAAAATACATCTTCACATCCTGATCAGAGCACTCTGAAGTTTGATGAACAGTTTTGATTTTAAGTGTTTTTCTTTGCGTTCTGCTTTTGGCTCAGCTATTGTGTTGGTAATTACTGTATTATCTCATCCTTGGCTCTCAGCCTTGTGTTATCATGCTGAGCAAGTCTTTAGGAACATCTTTAGCAGGATAACTGTTTATTGCTTTGCTAGAGCTGGAGCATTCTGTGAGAGCTCATTTCTCTACTTTGAGACCATCTCTTACTTCTATGCTTGTTGCTGTAGAGACAGAAAGCTCTTAAGGGGACTTCTTTAGAGGGAAGGGGAAGCAGGTGCACACTGGCTGGAAAGTGAAGAAAAAAAAGCATGAGAAGGATGGATACAAAAAACAAAGTAGAGCCCAGTTTCTTGTAGGAACATAGGAATCACGCATTTACGGTCCAGCCAGAAGAAAGGTAGCAGGCACATATATAAAATCATTAAATAATTTAACTGATATTTACTGCTTTTTAGGACACACTGTATTGGTTTGTAAAACTTGGCTTTCCCGTCTCTCACTATCTCTTTGTTAAAAAACAACTCTACAGCCTGTTTCCTTGTGCTCCTTCAGGAAAGGCTGCCAGGCTGCCTGCTTGCTTTGCCCACTGCTGCCCAGAGGGACCTCAGTACTGCCTCCTGCCTCAGTGTGATGTTGGAATTGCCTCTCCGGTAGATGTCCCATGAACCTGCTGGACAGGATTTTGCAATGGAGTATCACTTCTGGCTCTTGATAGCTTCACGTTCTACCATAGTTTTCCTGGTTACCAGCAGTATAACATAGCAGTCATCTTTCAGTTCAACAGCAGTGAGATCGTGCTGTCACAACCGGACAGGCATCTGTGATCAACATGCAGCCCTCGCTCATAAATCAGAGTTGCATACTGACCACACATGAAAGCATGCTCCAGGATCTTGAGTGGCTGCCTGGCTCATGAGAGGGTGGTATTTCAAGGTGTGGTTGTTAATCTGTGAACCTTGGAATGGCTGGAGAGACATCTCCCCATGCCACCCTGCTGCAACTTCGACTAACAAGGGTCTGTGAGCGCGTGCTACATTGCTGCACGTGTGTGAGTCCCTGGCAGGTGTTTCCCAGGGGGGAGGCCGGTCAAGTTAAATTTGGTGCTGACTCTACTCCTTATCTCAGCCCACAACTGGGATGTACAGAGTGCTTTGCAAAACATTTATTTTTCAAGCTTTGCATGTGCTTCAGATCCTCTAACAATTGTGACGGCTATTTTGCTTTCTGCGGGTTTTGATTACAAATAGCTAAAAAATCAAGGAAATAAAAGGATGCAGGTTTTATTGTATATCAGGTAGCCAGGAAAACAAAGTGATTCCAAATATACAGGCATATCCAGAATTAATAAATGACAATCAATACTTGAGTGGAAGTTGGGCATTTCCTTATCAGTCATGCCTTTGTAATGTTATTGTCAGCGATAATATTGATATCCTCCTACATAACAGGATTTGCCTGACAGAGCTCTGGGTTTTTGTAACAACAAAGTATTATATGGTGCTTTAAAAAAGAACTTGTGTCCTAATCTCAGAAGCACAGATGAACTTCTATCTGGGCTTTGCTTTGACATTACAGTGCAGGTCACAGTCTATTCCCAGCATCATTTCTGTAACTAAATCAACCTGTAGGCATTTCTTCATTGATCAGAGGGGAAAATGTAGGTCGGTAGAGACCCTGGGAGATATTCTGGCCCCACCTGAGGCAGGACTAGCTTCAGAGCTTGGACTGTACTGTGCTCAAGTGGCAACCACTGAGATGTTTTAGGTGGATTCCAAGGAAGAGATCACCAGTGTTTAAGAGGATGACAAAGGAATATAAAATATTGTTCTGAGTTCTCTATTCAGTGAGGAGACAGGCTGATGGTGAAGGAGCTGGGATTGGAGATGATGTAAAAGTCATTCCAGGTAAATGCCTGTGGCAGCACTAAAGCTTTAAGAGTCCAAGTGCTGTCTAGGGCTGATACAGGCACCCCAGTATATAGATGTATATGTCTCTTCTCTGTACATGAGAGGGAGATAATAAAGCTCAGCAACTCCAAATGGCACCTTGCTGACATGTTGAGCAAGGATTCAGGCAAGCAGCACTGCTGAGTAGTGGGTTTTCTCTGAAATCTCACCTTTCTTGGGGTTCAGGTTTGTTAATGACACTGAGCGTCTTCATGTCCTACAGCCCTGTGAGGGTATGGAGACAGACAACTTTCACAGTATGGGTTACAAAACATGCCCATGAAGCAGGAGATATAAACTCTAGAATGCCTGGGGGTTTTGAACCCACTGCTCCCACATCATTTGGTACAGTCTCACTGCTGGGGAGAGGAGACCCAGGGTGCTGGGACCAGACTGGCGTTACACAAGGGGAACCCAAGACTGCAGATCAGCAATAGACTGGAGAGAAGTGGGATTTCTCAGGAGAGTCCAGGAACTGCTTCTTAGCCGGTATTGAAGAGCCTGTGCATAAGCAGTGCCTGGGAGCTGGATGAAGGACAGCCAGGTGCTCACAATGCTGGTGCTGCTCTGCCTGCTCTCACACTGCCTGCAGAGAGCTCTGCTGCTGGAGACAAGCGAGCAACTTCTCCTGGCACCTGCTCCACTAGCCCAGAGGTGGCTGGAGGTTTCTGCCCCATGCTGCCTTCTGCTCCATACACACAGCCCTGCAGACTAGCTCTGCATGACCGCACATAGAGAGTGGGGGATTTTCAGGGCATTGCAGTAAATAAAGCCAAATGAAACTTATCCTACCCATCAAAAGCAAGTAGGTAAGCATAAAAGGTTTATGTGAGTGCTAACAGGACAACTGGTGGCCAAGCGTTGAAACGTTGACAAATATAGAGCATTTATCTGAAACATGTGCGACGAGAGCATCCCCATCCTAGGGCAAGCTGGGTCACCCTTCATGGTGTGTTCACTTTCAGTGAGCTGCTACTGGTGGTTTTTTACAAAGACTAACACAGCAATAGGTTACCTGCAGCAATGGCTTGCATCTATCTATAATTCTATTTATAACATGTGTAACATGTTTAACATGTCCATGCATGTCTATAAGAGACAATAATTGCCAGATAAGGTTCTATAAACTACCTGTGCACAGAGCCCTAACATGTTTCAGCACAGCCTAACATGAAGTGCCATCATCAATTTAAGTCATGTTCACACTTCTCATGTGTGTCATCTGTATTAGGGATCAGGTCTTTGGGGCTTCAGTCCTCACAAGGCAAAAGAAATGTCTAATTTTCTGAGGTTTTAAAGATTATATTAAAGGTCACCTTGGCTTCTCTGCAGAGACTGTATCCCATTATTCCTGAGTCTGTTTTGAATTACTTTTCTTGTACTGTAGGGAGGAAACTCACACAAAGAAAAAAGATTTTTATAAAATGTCTATGCAGTGAAATAGAGGTGCATTTATTGATTATGTTGTTCTAGCCTTGATAGTTTAAGGATCTAGATTAGACGTGGTTTATAGACAGAAGCAATATTTTTTTATTGGGTCAACTTTCTGGTCTTTACATCTTTTTCTGCAGTTGGAAAAGGGGATCAGTTCACCGGCACGTGAGCCTTTCTCCAGGTCCCTATTTCCTTTTCCCCTCTGGGCAGGACAAAGGCCAGAGTGTGCCGCCAGGAGCCTGGGTGCACAGCATGGCTTTTCACCTGCACCTGCTCAGCAGCCTCACAAGGAACTGTCCTGGTATTTTTAGAAAGGATGTGGCAGAGTGTTTCCACCAAACTGCACCTGAAAGGGGAGGACAGGCCAGCTGGGGGCCAAGGGCACTGGAGAGAGACAGGGCAGTGCCCTCCCCAACATGGAAACATCCTGCAGTGCCCAGCCAGAAGAGCAGAGCAAGGACAGGGATGGTGACCAGTTGGGCACAGCCCAGCAATGTCTGTCCCCAGCTGCATGCTGCTGGTGGGAATACAGCCACAACTTCCCGGTGCCTTGGCAGCCCTGAGAGCACTGGCCCCTCCCCGAACTGGACTGCCCCAGCTCTGCACTCTCAGCGCATGCCAGCAGGATCCAGCACTGTCCAGAGCCCAGGAGAAGGCCTCTGTGTTAATGCTATTCTGCGACACGGCAGCAGCAAGAGGCTCACCTATGTATGTGAACTACAACACACCAAGGGCAGCGTTTCCTTTAGGTGTATGAAAAGAGATGCAAATGCTGTCCCACTTCTGGGCTTGCCGTCTTTGGCTGTAGAGAGAGGCTGCCATTTATCACATTTACCAGCCTGGAGAGAAGGGCAAGTAAAAATAAGTGTCAAGTGTTGTTTGAAGTACTACCATTGTGCACATGGTGTGGTTAGAGTGGCCTCTGCCCAGACTGGGTGCTGCTGCAGCAGGAAGCTCAGCACCCTCTCTGAACCTCAACCAGCATTTCCAGCCAGGATGGAGGGGCTGTGCTGAGCACATCTGCACCCCTGCAGGCCAAAGTTTCCACATGGCCCAGGTCACAGCTCTCGTTATGTGGAGATCAAAGCTGAAAAAGCTCAAGAAGCGCTTCCCATGGTTTACAGAAAAACCGCTCTCAGAGAGCATTCAGGGAGACAATTGTGACTTGTGTTACATGAGCCAGGAGCTGACTTGGTTTGAAAAAGTTTGTCAGTGGGTAACTTCCCACCACAGACTGCTGTCAGCTCGTGTAATGCTGAGTCTGATCATGCAGAGGTGCCTTGACAGGTCTGTGCAATGTTATTTTTCAGCTCATTACTCAATGCTGCAGCTGAATCCATCAAACCAAAGGTGATTTTACTGCCTTTTGGATAAGGAAGCCAGTGTTTATTCAAAAGGCAGGCTCTTCAGTACAGCTGCTATCAGCCTTTTCACTGAGCCAGACTCAAAAATGAAATGTTTCTTCTCAGCAGATTGGAAAGAGCAGTCAGTATTTCCCCTGGGGATCTCAGGAGAGCTCAGCTCCAGGAGGTTGCTTCGTTATGGTACTGCAAACAGATCCCAAGGCACGCATGTCCGTGTGTGTGTGCATGCCTGTATGCCCACACACGCAGGTCAGATTTTGCTGTTATCCTTCCAATACACTTGAGAAACAAAATGAGCATTTAGGGAATGATTCTTCTACACTTTTTGAAAATCTCAGCCTGGATATACAAAGCAACGAGCAAGTCAAAATACCCACCTGTTCTCACCTCTTCATTACACTAAGTGTTAAGTGTTCTCTTTGCCAGGCTGTCAGAAGTAGCATTAATAACAATTTCTTGTCTTGTGGGCTGAGCTGGGGCAGGGTTTTGTTATATTAGTTAGTAAGAAAATGCCTTGAACAGCTGATGATCTAAAAGACAAAATAGGAATGAAAGTTCCCCTATTTTCCAGATGTTCAACTGTGGTTTAGACACACAGAAAATGAAATCCTATCTGTGCTGAAGTCAATGCTGAAGCCTCAGTAGGACTGCAGATTTCATCCCAGATGCTGAAACAAAACATAAAAAAAAATTAAGGACTTGGACACTTATCTCCTTAAAAACGCTTGATGGAAATCTGCACAGAGGCAGGCATTTAACATGTTTCTTGGGTCCCATATTTGTATGTTAAACCCCTGAACACCTTTTAGTTGCTAACTCCTAATGGTAAAAAATACAAGGGGCAAAGAAAACTTGCCATGACATTGGGCTGAGCAGTGAAATAAAAAAAGCTCAGTTGCTGGTTCTTTGATAAACTGTTCTAAGCAAGTGACGAATGCCTGGTCTTTATAAAGAGAGCAGTACCTCATGCTGTGTTGTGATGAAATGTTTGCAAGCGCTGTGCCATTCCACGGTTCTCAATACCCTTTTCTATGAATCCATCACTTTCAGAGTGCTGTGGCTGGTGCCATCTCTCTCCTGTCTCCAGATGGCTGCAGGATAGATGTTTGAATGGCAATCAGTCGTTTCATCTTTCTTGAGAGCTGGTGCAGAAGGATAGGCACTTCTGAGGCACAGTGCATCTCATCCAAAGGTTGGCAGTGAAAGTGAGGGGATCGCACAAGAGCAAGCTGGAAAAATAGAAGGCTTAGAGTTTGAAATGAAGTAAAAGAGGAACAGGCTGAAGATGCACGGGAAGGAATTGACAAAGCCATGACAAGAGGCACAAGGCACCAACTGGACCTCTTCCAGCTCCTGTTCTCTCCTCATGAAGAGAGCTATATAAACTCACACACACATAATGAATGCTCCTTCATATAAGCCAGCTGCAAATGTCTTGCCTGCATTTGGATTATTTTTTGAGGTCTGTTTTAAAGGAAGGCTGCACGTGAAAGGGGACAATTGGAAATGGTTTGACCTTTCACCAGAGTCCAGTCCCAACACAGACTGGAAGGGCCGCCATTTGATGAGTGTCTAATTGTTTTCAGGAGACATAATGAGACAAAACCTATCAGCAATAAAAAAAAAAGTAAGGCAGAGGTGAAAGTGCTTGCCAGCTGGACTACGGAGAGGCAGCTGTTGGTTGTAAAATGTCTGCTTTGGGTCTTCATCTTGCCAAGCTTGGAGAGAAATAGAAGGGCGTGCAGGGAAAATTGCCTTGTATTTCAAATAATGAAGTAGAAAGTACTCTCAGGGTGTGATCTCCTTTAAAGTGTGCTTTCTGCAACTTTACAACTGAAGCATGCTGCTTACAAGTGGAAAGTAAAATTAAACCTTTCTCCAAAATTATTCATGGTTGCTGGGTTTTTGGTTGCACTAACTTCAACATTGATGACACAGATAAATCCATCACAGTCCATCAAGAAGATTATTGTTTACCTACAGCCTGTTCTCAATCAATCTCTTCAGTTTCCCAAACATGAGACTGGACTCCCAGCTTTAAGATCTGTTACAGACTGATAACCTACCTCCTGCAGGTTTCTATTTTAATAAAGCTCCAGATGACTCCAGCAATAACAACAGCATTCTCAATTCTAACTTTGAGATAATTCCAAACTAAACTACACTAAAAACCTAAACTGCAATTTAGTCACCCCAAAAGATCTAAAAAATCCAGTTCAAGTCCTACTGTATAATATGTCAAAGCCCCAAATAATACTCTGTTCCCAAACTAAAACAACAACAAGCAACAAATGGCCAAGCAGGATGGTTTCATTTTTTTGTACGATGGTCACTGCTGGAGAATATTTTTATCGGCAATCTGTAGTATCCTAAATTCTTTTTCAACGCTCAAGTCCATAATTTTTTATTGCATATGACATGCTGACTCAAGACATCTCACTGTTCAACATAAAGCTTGCTCTGTCTTATTGGCTACGCAGCCCATAGGCAAAACATTCAGCATGATGGATACCATGTGGTACAGAAATGTTTCAAATGAACAGAAACATCAGGAGGTGCATTCTCCTGCCCAGAATGAGTCTTAACAACAGCTGTTCACAGTTTCATCATAAACTTCTTCCAGTTTGGGGTAATTATAGCACCCCTTCCCCACGTGCACACACTGTTGTTGTCTGGTTATCTGTTGATGTCTACTCAGAAGCTGAGTAGTGATCTTAACACAGTTTGTCTTAAAATAATATATTTGTCTTAAAACATATGTTTGGTGGGAGCATGTATTAAATTAAAACCAATGTGATCTAACTATTGATCTTTTGGAGGGAGAATAAAAGCACTCACCTTAAATACATCTTCTTATCTGCAGATTAATCACAGTCAACCAAATTAAAATTTGACAGAAATCAGAATATCTGCACATCCAGGTTATAAAATAAAACAATACCAGAAATATGGATAATTTCATTTGATCTTGGACAGAAGAAAGTTTAAAATCTCTGTGCTATGAAATTTACATTAAGACTTTTGAATATCATGTATTCCAGTAGGAATTCTTTGTGATCATGTCTTAGTGAAAAACAACTCAACCTCCACCACCGTCAGCTCTTGGACTCTTCATTAACGTGCATCTAATAAGGTCACAGTGGTGAAGGCACTTTTGCTCTAGGGGCTGCTACCTCTTCCCTCTTTATACACAAGCCAAAGTGCACTTTATGACTCAGTGTAGACTTTAACGAGAGATGTGCTGTTCATTTTATCGTGGTCCTCTACAATGTTATTAATTCTTCTGTGCTCGCATCAGTTCAGTAATATACATATGGATTTGAGATATGTGCATTGAATGTGAAAGCAGTGTTGTTTTCACATGGAGTACAGTTGTGGGGATATTTAAACAAGAACAGGCTGCTCTAAACAGAAAACATACTGGAAGAATCAGCTCTAAAACCAATATGAGACAGAAAAGTGTATCTTAATATAAAGAGACATTGTTTATAATTTGTATGGCTAAAAAGAGAATGGAGAACAACATCTGTGTCCTCTTTGCTAATTTTGTTTTACAAATGCACTCCAGCAGCACACACCACAAAAGGATCTTATGGAATAAGAACTGGTGCAGATTAAAAGAAGAATAGACAAACACTCTTCTATAATTGCAAGGTAGAATGAAGGTAAACAGTAAGTTCTTCCCTATAATTATCCCCAAGGTTTCTGTCATTTTAACAAAGATATTTATCGCTGATATACATGTCATTTACACAGAAAAAAAAATGATTAAGACATCAGATATTGTGAGAGACTAGATTGTTAATGGCTCAAACAATCAGCGGGGTGCTTTGCTAACGATGCCCAGGTGCGGGGGGGTGCACACCCATCACCAGAGGCTACAGCTGGGTGTTGAACAAGATAAGGGAAGAGGCTGATAAGAGGCAAATCCTGCGAGGTTGGGTAGTGCTTTTTATCATGCCAAAGTCCTTACACAAGTGGCTCAGTTGTGAAAACTTCCCTCTGGAGAAGTACCAGGGCATTCACATGGAACCTGAAGGTTTTCAGCCCTTCTGGTGGGCCATAATTGACTCAGCTAGGGTAGGAGGCAGATGTAATGTCTCAGAAGGTGTCCATCATCCAGTGTAAGGCTCCCTAGGGGAGGTACTTGGGTGTTGCCACTGAGCCTCAGCGTAATATAAACCCACCGGACTTTGTGTTTTGTGGGCTTCTCCCACCCCTCATGGATCGATTGTGACCATCACTTCAGACATTGAAATTGCAACAACCAAGTCTCGTGGTGTGATCCATGGGTGGTGACTGCATGCCTTTCTACTCTTATCCTTTCTTTCTTTTCCCTTATACATTTTCTTAAGTGTTATTTTTATGCTTTTATATTGTTGCATTTCTAACCAAAATGGCTACATTTTAAAATTTGCCAAGTACCTTATTCTACCTTAATGTTCTGCAGTTTGTACGTAAAAGTTTGTTATTGGACTTCCTGAGAGTTTTGTTGTTATTCTTGTGCACTGCCCAGAGTAAATCAAACATTCCCCCAGATTCATCAAGAAGCTGAGGTAAACCAGATATATCATCCAAGCTGCTCAGCTGAAATCAGACTGTTCTTACTATACTACTAAAGACATATTTCTGAAGAGTCCTAGTGGAGTAGATGGGAGGCTTATCTAACTGAGTTCCCTACCCTTGAGAGCGCTCAGCAGCGAACAGTGAGGGACGAATGTAAAACACTGATGGAGTAAAGGTGGCCACTGCCTTGCCAGAACCTCCCCACTCCCAGTGCTCGAACCAGGCATGGCCATGGCAAGAAGGGCTCAGGATTATTTTACTTTCCAAGATGGAAAACCATCATAAAACAAGCAAGGTGAAAGCTTCAGGTGAGGATGGACTGCTGGAAACTAGTCAATTGCTCATGGCCCATTTTTGGTGCTGAGTGCCCCCCACAGAGGCACTCACAGAGGCAGCCAGTGGCACAGACAGTATTAGACCAGTGGACTTCAGTTCCCAGTTGGGTATACCCTGGCTGATCTCATTTCTTTATGATGATGTCTTGGCACAACCACAAGAGATAGACAGAAATGGAAAATTGAGTTGAAAGGAGGTGATGGCAGAGTTAAGCTGCCCAGCCCCAGTATCCAATATCCTAATCAGACACACCTACTTCACAATTAAACCAAAGCTGGTTCCAATGTCTGAAACTCGGCTCTCATTCAGTGCTGTGATGCTGCATGTTTCAACAATAAAACTAAACGCGAAGCCTCACAATCTTCCAGATTCTATCCTTTTCTCCTTGTGGTAACTTCAGTCTTCATCATGGTCTTAATGATCTTCCAAACCTGGAACAACTACTTAATAGCCTCTGCTTTTTCCCTGTGTATTTTCTAGGAGTAGGTAGCAAATGTACTTTGCCCCTTCGCCCAAAACCTTCAGCCCAACCCAGTGCAGAGGACCAGATCTCAACCACAAGGTCCAGAAGCTGTTTTTGTTTACCAGCACAAGCTCCATCTTAGCCCTCTGAGCCTTGGGGAATATCATTGTGAAGGTGGATCTCCCTTCTCTCCCAAACCGTAGCACTTCTCCCTGCGTCAGTCACATCACTACCACACCTCAGCAGGACCCTGAAGCCATGATGGACTCAAACCCACCTCTTTAGCTCTGCCTGTGCCATACCTTGACTCTCCCCTGCTGACACACTCCAGAAGCCACCCTAGTCCAGTAACTCATCTGACCTCCCATCTGCAGCCACTGTTCAGAGACCCAGCCCAGTGTGAAGCCTGAGCCAGCAGCTGCCCCTGGCTCAGCTCAGTGACCTGGGCTGAGCCACTCTCCTGAGCTGGATGATGGATGGGCATTGCAGTCTGCTCAGAGGAGTCTGGTACACTCTGCATCGTAGGGAGTTGAGTGCCATGTCTGCATGTGTGTGCAAGCTCTGTGAGCACAGAAGGGAGATCTGAGCACCGTGATCCCCTTTATTGACTTCTCTCTAAACTTAAGACACGTTAGTAATGTGCTCAACAGGAAGCCAAAGGACTTCTCCCTCCCTCCCCCCCAATATCAACAAATAGCTCATGGCATTGAAGTTAAACAAAAGCTTTGCATTTGCTTTCTCTGTTACTGCAGTAAATCATGCTGTCACGTTGCCATAGAAACGGCAGCTATCACAAATATCACTACATCGTGGCATCAGACCAGCTCCAACAGCCAGGTCTTCTGTTTTCATTCTGGGGCCAGTCCTCCTTTCCCTCATCCAGGCCCGTGTTTTCAACTCTTCTACAACAAGCTGCAGTTTCTTGAGGAAAAAAGTAGAAATTAGAGTTTTATCAAAGAGGACTAATTGTAAAAAATGCACAATTTTGTTAGCTCTGAAAGACTCAGGCAGAGCTGGACAACAGACTATGGAGAGTCTAGACTTTGGTGATATAAATTGTTACGTTTAGTCAAGTTTGAAAAAGACGGTGAAGAGCAAACAAGTTAATCACAAGTTGGTTTGAAATGATCTGTAAACAGCTTTGGAAGAAAGGATAGAGGGTTTTTTTTCCTCAAATATTTATGAACCTAAAGATACAGATGGGTAGTGGGTGAGATTTTTATGAGACATATTACGCTAATTTATATTCATCAAGGATTTTTGAATTTTCTATAGCAGAATTGGAAAGCACTTCCCCTTCAATCCTCCAGCTTCCCCATGGACAAATATCAATTACTTTCGTTGTAAACCCAGTATAACTTCAGCATTGCCAAAATAAAGGGCATTGAGCAGTGCTTTAACTAAAATGAGCAGGTTGCTCTGCTCTAGTGTAATGAAGAATATCTGTTGGGGTAGGGTGGAAATCTCATCAATTTTCACTTAAAAGAACAGTTTGCAGCCACATCAGTACGTGTTTCATGCACTGAGTAGAAAAGATAATTTAAAGGTTTTTTTTCAGGGAACAGTAACATGAGTTTTCAAAGACACTGGGGTTTTTATTATTAAAATGCTTGTCTTTTATTTCATTTATTCTGCTTTTGCTAGCCACATGGTTAAAGTTAGGAAAACAAACAGCAGATACTTTCCAGTGAGGAATGTTTACATTAGGTCTAGCTTATCTGTGCAAAGAATATTCTATGAACTCTCCCTGGCCTTTTGGATAAGCAAACATAAACCTCATTTCCCTTTATTGTCCACTCCACGTAATAACTAGCCTTTCCAGAGGGCTTCACAGAGGTTATTCAGTCCAGGATGGCTCCTGGGGATTTCCTTTAATGACTACAGGGATCGCTGTATGCGTTATTGAGTAGCAATATTGGAGTTGTGATGGTCTAAGGGTAAAGCACAGAAGTTTGTAGGGAGAGGTGTCAGCTTGTATCAGACTTACCCATACAGCTGGAAAAAGAGAAGTCTTCAAGCATGAATCTTTTCTCCTGTCTCTGGAGGTAAACTGAAATGCTCCACAGGTTCATGCATCCAACCACGCAATCCCATCTCTTTTTGGTGAGCATTCGTACAAGTCCTCTGTGAGCTAAACCGGCTCAGTAAACTAGCAGAGGACTAATCCAGCAAAAAACAGTGGACTTTTTGGGGTGGGTCAACAATCGGACTTGGCCCCTTGCACAGTCACGCTCAGTGCCATAGATGCCAGGAGCAAGGGAGAAGTTAAAAAAAGAGGCAGGCTGCCCTTTTTGGTGACTGTAAGATGTATTATTGTTGTCGTTGTCTTATTTCATGGTGGTTAGGCTCCAGGCTGGGCATTTCAAATGGCTTCTTTAACTGTGTTCACACGAAATGCTTCAAAAAAAGCAATCAGCTGAATCAACACAAGGGTACACTTAAGCTTTCCCTAGCAATCAAGAGGTGGGTGATGCTGTTAACATCTTTCATCAGAGGCTCTGGAGCACTTCCTGCAGCCCCTACCCTTTTTGGCAGGTAGGCACCGAGACTGTGACTTTCTCAAGGCACTCACATAGCTCATGCCAACACCAGCCTGAGTAAGATTCCTTGTTACTGATTGTGCCCTTATCTCTATAAAGACGTGAAAGATGAAATAGCTTGAGCATTGTATTCTTGCTGTAAGGGCCTCTTGCCTAGCACACCAAAGTTATTGAAATTGCTCACACTAATTTAAGTGAGATTTGAATCTGGTCTCACACAGGCTGGCATTCAAAGCATGCTGAGGAATCTTGTCCTGCTGTAGAGATTATAGGATTTAAAAGGCAAGGTTAAACTATCAAGTCTAAGCTGCAGGATAAAACATGGCAAAGTGCTTTATTTATCATTTATTTATTATAGATTGTGGGAAAAATCTTCATTGGAGTAATTAGACAATTTGTTTTAAGGAAATGTACAATTTTGATACAAAAAAATACATGGATTAAGTATTTGCCACACTTATTCACATTCAGTTAATGACTCAAACTGTAAAAAATTATTTATATTTTTGCTTAAATTTGTGCAGACTGGTAATGTATGTTTTGGCATACAGCCAGCTAATAACCATGTACTTTTAAGAAGAAATATTTTTGATGGAAATAAAGTTATGAGCTAAGAGACTTAGAGCCCATGTATAGTTCTAAGGGCTCCTGTTTTATTCAATTCATGAAACCACACTATGTTTTATAGTCTCCCAGATGAACACAACATGTACACGAGCTGATTGGACTGAGGTTCTTGAGTGTTATGAACATGAAATGCCTCACCCTTATCTAATTTTTTGGCTGCTTTCACCTGCTGCAATCTTCATGGTGGTTCCTTTGAAAGCTGCTCTGTTCCAGTGAGTCACTTGGAAATTATGGGGTTTTGTTTCTAAATGTTCTGTTATGAAAGAGAGAAAAATAAAGATGCTTCACTGTTCTCTAATTTAAGTAGATTTACCCAGTTACTATCAGCAGTTGAGGTTATTTTTCAGCAAAGGCATGACTCCAGGGCTTTACCTTCATCTTTCTCTGTCAGAAACCTTCTAGAGAAATCTCTTCCCTAGGAAGTCTTTTTTTTTTGTTCACTCAGGTTTCTGATGTGAGCTTTGTACTACAGAGAGACAGGCTGCTGTCTTCCTGGGCAAGAAGAAGCTATGGAGATGTTCAGGTAGAAGTGGCAGCAGCACCAGTATCTTGCATAGCCTGTGAACGGATCAGCCATGCAGCCTGTTAGGGAGCTCAGCTCTGTGTGATGGCTCTTGCATGGCTGCAATCACACTCAGATTGACCCATCGATGACAGATGCTGTGTGCTCCCATGCTGCAAGTCATAGCACACTTCCAGCAAGTTTTAGTCCTACTGGAAGGCCAACTCCTGCTGGCCATAGTGAGGCAACAGGAGAAATGAATGGCAATATCAATATGCTGTGTCCTTCCAAAGGCAGGGGTATGTTACATAAAAATCAGGCCAGTCCTACAAAGCAAACAATACCTCACACTATAGAGGAAGGCAGCTCTTCTCCACCCAGTCATTGCCACTCTGAGGTGAAAGAAAATTTCTGATCTCAAATCATAATATTGGAGAATTAGCTAGGTAGGCAAAACCAGGCTCCTGAGATAGGGAAAAATACCTACACTGAAACACGGCACCAAAACACCACCAATCTCCAGGGGGGAAACCCCTGCTCCCTACTCTTCCTGCAGACAAATTTTGTACTTGGAGAGTTAAAATATTCTCCTTGATCCCCGTCTTTCTTATAGGCCTCCTTTAAGTACTGAAAGGGAGCAGTAAGGCTCTTCCCAGAGCCTTGCATTCTCCACTCTGAACTACCCCAACTTTCTCAGCCTGTCCTCATAGGAGAGGTGCTTCAGCCCTCTGATCATCTTCATGGTCTCCTCTGGACTCACTGCAACAGGTCCACATCCTCCTTGTGTTGGAGGCCCCAGAGCTGGACACGGTAATCCAGGTGGGGTCTCACCAGAGCAGAGCAGAGGGGGAGAATCACCTCCCTCGCCCTGCTGGCCGCGCTGCTTCTCAGGAAGCCCAGCCGTGTTTCTGCCAGCATTTATCCTGCCACTCAGATTGCTATCTCATTTTCTGAGCAAACATCTGAGAAACCTAGGTTAGCTTTCAGGGTTCACATCTTGGGTTCAAGACTTGCAGGCCACCTGCAAGAAACATAATCTCCCAAAGAGCTTGCTATGTGCCAGGTCCTTGCAGTGCAGCAACTTGCCTCAGGGTGTCAAACACCCTACTTGGAAGAGGGCTTTCAAGCTTTCCACTCTTCAATGAGAAACATGTTTTACTATTCCCTGGGTCTTCTACTGTTGCCCTTTGCAATAGCAGGTGCCTTGACATGGCCCTTCAGAAAGAGCTCAGAGCCTTATTGGACAGTAAGAAGAGAAAAGATGTTCTCTGGAGGGCTTGCTTTACATGAGGACAAATCTTCACCATAACTGGCAGCAAGTGGAAAGCAACTTTTAGATGGCCAGAGTCAAACCAGGTCAATCAGGGATGCAGATCGGTTAGCTTGCCTTGAGGCCCCAAGTCATTATCATACTCAGTTTTTCAGACCTTTCAGATTTTTTTTCTGATCCAACCTGGGAAACTGAACCTTGGGGAAGGTTTGTATTTGGTGAATGCTTTCGAGAGAGATCACAGAACTGGGATGTTCTGTGCATCCTAAAGAAAAGTGTGCACTTTTCCAACTTGAGTGAATCACCATACCAATCTCTGATACAGACCTCCCCAGCACTCCTAAATCTGTATACAATATAGAGGGGGTTGAATGTCACCCCAGAGGACCTCTCAGAAACAGCACTCGTATCAGATAATTTAAAAGATTACATTTTCCTAGATTTAATGCCAATTCCTGTACCTTTGCTGAATTTTACAATTTAATCTTCCCTTGCACACCTTTTTCACTATTTCTGTGACTAAAAACTGCTTAGTTACCTCTGTTGCAAGAACTTTTGCACCTAATTTCCTCACATTTTCTACAAAAATAAAATTTACAGAACCTTAGGGAAAACTGATGCTTCTTAGGTAATAAAATACAGAAATCCAGGGGTTTATTTCTTGTCCACAGATTCTCTTTAAGGTCTGCAGGCACTTATAACACCAACAAACTCTTCGCATTGCCTTCTGTAAATATGTTACCAAGTCGTGCCACCACTCCAATCACGCCACCACATATTGCTATAAGCAATCACTACCACAGAAAAGTATCTGCTAGGGTTCAGGATCTTGCACAATGACATAATTCCTTTTTTTCTCCTGCATTTGAGGCTTGCACTTGCTTGCCTTAATTTGTATGCCCAGGGGATTCCCATTTCCATCTGTTATGCTGGAGAGGATAATATTCTCCGTGACACTGCACTACTTTCCTTTTATTGATTTCTTTCCTATACACTGGGATAACATAATCTTAGGATGAGCATTTTGCATATGCCATTCATTTAGAGCATTGCTTGTTGGAGCAAAGATCAGTGATGGACAAAAATATCCATGTTCCTCTGCAGGGCACTGAAATATGTAGTCTGAGCTAGAGGAATGGTCCCACGAACAGCTGTGGCACGAGCTTCTTCACAGGGCCACAACTAATCCTGACTTCTCCCTCGTCCTGCCACAGCGGCAAGTAGCAGCCAGTCCAGGCCAGGAAATAAATTAGATACCTGTTCTTTATCATGGCTTTGTTCTGTGGGCTGGTTCATGGGAACAAGGGAGGGAGCATTGTCAAGGCTGCTCACGTGGAAGCAAACACAGCAGGATCAGGGCTCGAGTGAGGATCCAGCTTCTCGTTGAGAACACAACACCCCCATCAACCTAGCCCCACAGGTAACCCACGCAAAGGAAAAAAAGGAAATTTTTTCCCACTTTCTTCCCCTCTTTAAGTGAGTGGATAAATTTAATTTCTCTCTTTTCCTGCACTATCTTCTGATAGAAATACTTGCATTCTAAAAATCTTTGCTGGAACAAAATTTACACCTTAATTCAGCTTGGACTGCAAACTTCTAAATAATGTTATTTGGATTCTCCTCAGTTACACTGGTTTGGCACTGGCTGTGCTGGAGTGATGTCAATCAAAGAGGAAAAGTCATCTCACTTACTTTATTATTGCTCCATACTTGATTCTCTTTTTCTCCAGTTTATCCCTTTGCAATTATATAGAGATGAGTCACATGATTCTTAGTTAGCATAACTAAGTTCAGCAGCTATTCATCACTTAAATGTCCTTGCTATGAAATTCCATGCACAAAAGAGAAGATATAGCAAAAGCTTATTTGGAAAAGCAAATATTCCATATTGGTATATGCATTAGCAACTCTCTAATAGTCAAATTCTTGGCATATTATTATTGCAGTTTTTCCCAGCAAGACACAGAAACTGGCAAAGCAATTATCAAAGCACAGAAGCATATGACTTAAGTAGATGCTCTAAGTCAGTCATATGGTCAAGTACTTTATTGAATTGGGAACTCTGCATTACACAGTGGCTGCTTCCAGAGGCCTGGCCCACTAAAAACTACAGACTGACAGACAAGGAATAGTAGGATTGACAAAAGGAAAAGCAAAATTGAAATTATACGATAACTACCTCTACTTCAGATAATATATGGTCTTAGTGACATAATGAAGCTTGAATTTAAATTAAAAATAAAATTATTTTACTAGTCAGGACCTATCTACAGCCTTGCACTCAGCTCATAATCGTGGAAGGGCATCCATGAAAAACAGGCAGAGGCCACGCTGGTAGAAAGAGTATAGGAACAGGCAAAGGTGATTTTTGGGAGGTGAGGACAAATGACGTCAAGGCTGATGCCACTGGCAAACCATAAGGTATGGTTGCTGTGAGAAGATGAGAAGCATGGATGAAGCAGAAGTACAATACTGGAAAAAGGAGAAGACTTACGAGACACAGAGTGAAATAGTAAAGACCTAAGAACAATTAACTACGTGCAACCCTTCTCATTTGACCTGCTATAAGCATGGCTTGACATAAATATGCCATCATACTAGCACTGAATGAGAGAAATCTGCCTCCATCCCATTCCACAGCTCATCTAATCAACATAATCATCCCCACACTGTTTGTGAACATCTATGAAGAGGCATTTTGCTCCATTTCCATACACATGGATACTTTTAAATTCTGTGTTTCTATCCATTGCTCAAAACTGATTCTTTAGCCTGCCAGCCTAGCCTGCAATGCTACTATCACAAGAGTTTTTGAAGTGTTTTTCCAAATAAAAGACAGGCACAGACTTCTAAAAACACTTAAAGGACTGTAGTTCCATGAAACCTGAAGATAATCTCGAGATAACAGAGAGATAAGGCACTAATTGGAAGATTGTTCTGCACTTTCTGATGGGGAGTGTCAGAAAGAAATAAAGTACGTTGCCATTATAATAGCTTTTAACGGCAATGTACTTTACCAAGGAAACAAATATTGTTTTCCACACAAAGTTCAGGGTGTGCAGGTTTGTAGTTTTTTTTAACATGCAAACAAAGTGCTCAGTGAATATCAGCATCTAATCATGTAATTTTACAGTAACAAAGTTCCTGCTATTATGGCTCCCCTGACAGAGATGCATTATGAGAAACAAATAAATTTGAAACAAATTATCACCTCTAAAAAACATAATAGCAAGAGCGAGGACTGCTTTTGTTCAAATGTATTTTATATTTTGGAATGCATGAGTTATTAATCATCACTGTACAAGGAAGTGACTGCTTTCACTCTAAGAAATGAAGACTCAAGTTAAATCTGGGTGGGCCCAGATTCTTAACCTAAACACATGAATTTAACAGGAGAGTGTTCCTCTGCCTTCAGCATAGTCTTTCTGTATTTAAGCAGGTATAAATGAGGTCAGCATACCTTTCAGATACCTACGAGGAAAACACTCAAATAGCAAAACATCATTTCCAGACAGTTCCAGTAAGTGCATAATGTTAGTAATGTAATGACTAATTGCAAAATCTATTATCTTGGAGATGAAAAGATTTTGGAAGATTTAAGATCAAATTTCAAGTTTAGGAAAAGCAGGAAACAAAAAAGAACAATAAACTAAATACTGGAAAACACATGCATGACTCAAAGTCCTGCAATAGCAACTGCTGTAACTTCCATACACATTAATATGATTAAAAACAATTACAAGATATGCGGGAAAAATTGAGCTCCCTATCGAATGTGAATTAGAACATTTCAGAGAACCACTGAAAATGAAAAGCACAAAGAAGCATGAAACTTGCTTTGCCAAAACTGAACAGCAAATGACTAGGTGGCCACAGCAGTGACATTTACCAGGCAAGGCAGCAAAATCTGGACAAAGCTTAGGAAGTTACCCTCTTCCAAAGCCAAACACCAGGACTGCCAGGTGTGCAAAGCATCTCAGGCACTGAAGGGTCTGAGGCAACTTGTTCAGCAGTGTACAGCTAAAGGAATAGAGGGGACAACAACCCAGGAGAACATGGAGAGCAAGCTATCATGTTAGATGTGAAAGAGCTTATAAATACTGTTATAGGGACCTGTCTGTGTGAGCAACCCATGGTTACACAGTGGGAAAAAACAGTGACTCTCACTGGGTAAAATTCACCTCTGTAGAAAAGGCCAATTTATTTTGAAGAGTCAAGTGGGACATAAATAATGCAAAAGCCTTATGATGACTTCTCTCAATGGACTGAATTTAGCCTCCTGTGCCTACCATAATGACTAGAAGGAGAAATAGAGTATTTGGGGCAAGAAAAAGAGGGCTGAGTTAATTTAGAGTTATTTTTAAAATAAGCTTTGGGCCAGAGGTTGGTGTTGGACTTGATGATCCTTGTGGGCCCCTTCCAACTCAGGATATTCTGTGATTCTAGGTTTCATGCATATTTTGGTAAGTTTTGGAATATTTTCCCTGTCTTTTATCTCAGTCTCTGAAATGAAAATAATCTTCAATTTTCCAGACTGCACATAAAACCTTCAAGTGCCCAGGTGGCATAGAAACATGCAAATCCTTGGCTTATCTGGGAAAAAGAGAGGATTGAGAGCAATCACTGAAATGCTGGAAACTATGAGCCATTAGTGGTGTTGGTGTAGATACACATAATGTAAACTGGCAGCACAGACTCAGCGTTAATACCCAAGCAAAATTAACTCTGCACGCTTGTATGGACAAAGAAATGCCAAGTCACTGCTTTGCAAAGAATGGTAAAATATGGTGAAATAGAGAAAAGCAAATGATGAACACTTCAAAGGAAAGAAAAGTTGTGAGGTGAACCTGTGGGTGACTTCATTTTCCTCTGACCTTGTTGACCCGCTTCTAGAGATGTACACATCTTATGCACACAGCTTATGTATACAGCTTATCCCCTGTAATACATCACTGTGTTAACTTAAATGATGCCAGTGCTTTGGAATCAAGAAATCAAGGAAGATGGCAGAGCTGTTGTGCAATCCTGATAGGCAAGTGAAGGATACATACCAGGTAATTATAAAAGACCACAGAGGACTAGCACAAAGAAAGTGCATTTGATATGAAATGAATCTAGCATACCCTTATCCAGTGGGACATGAAGCATATTCCAGAACTACTCTTACTGCACCACCACCATTTCATATAACACCAACATTTACACTTACACAGATAATAAGAACAGAAAACATCTTCTGTACACGCAAATCTTACCTCTGTCATAGACTCCAGGGCATGATGTTAGTCACCCCTGCAGTAAACTCTAATCATTCAGGGCTATAATTAGACAAACAGGCAAAGGTGGGCCAACTATGCCTTTTAAGAAAATCAAACGCAATCTCTTAACCATTCAGGTCCACTAAAGCCAGAGTGAGAGGTACTCGAAGGGCAGAAGTGAGACCATAGGACAGAGGTGCACTGAGAAATCCGTGCAGAAAAAGAGGCTGGGGGACCCTCAATACCCCTCACTCCTATGGAGTCACTGACACATGCTGGAAAGCACAGGATTCCTTTTGCTGCTTTTCTTTCTATCCCAGCTCCTTTGGAACCATTGATGACTCCCTCAGCCACAACCCTGCCTCCATAGGACCCTTCAGCCTACACCTACTATCCTGCTCTCAGAGGATGCTTGGAAACATCACCTCTGCAATCCACCCTGAGTGAGGAGGGGACAAGCCTCCTCCTCTTACTCTCCACAGTGAACAGGAGGAAACTGAGAGGAAAGGGAGAACATGAAAAGAAGTGCAAGCACCTCTATTCTAAACAGTGAAGGAAGACAAAGGAAGCATGGCAGAAAGTAATCTGAATTCCATCTGTACATGGGAAACTAAAAGCAGGGGTGAAGTTCCGAGAAGGCTGGTAGAGGAACCAGAAAAGCAATCCGTGTCTCCTAAAACTGATACAGTATCAAGCTCAAATGTTCCTTGCATTACTTTAGATTTAATTGTAAAAAATTGTGTCTAATACCAGCATTCAGCAAGCAGTTCAGTCATGTCTTAAAAGCCTCTCTAATTTCTTTTATCAGATTTCCTACCTCTAATGTCAGATATTTACTGAGATCTGTTTCTTTTCCTTCCTATGCTTCTCTGTCTATGTACCTATCATTACTAAAGTATCTGTATTTATTGTTTTTTTTCCAGTATCATCTGTTCTCCTTGCCTTATCCTTGTGCTTTTCTAGTCTCACTATGTGAAAGCAAAACCAAAATTAATATACACAGACAAATTCATGAATACAAACCTAGAGAAAGATAAGCAGAAACTCCCTCTGCGGTCATGCATGGCATTCATTCCTCCGTTAATTAATGCCTCTTATTCGTTTAGGATTGCTTTGTCCATTGATAATTTCTCAGAACAGCTCATTATTTTATCCAACTGATTATATTGTTGCTTTATAAAAGGCATTTATTATTCATCATCTTAAGAATTATTTCTACTGGCTCAGTGTAGAGACAAGATGTTTTGCTCTTGTTCTTCCTGACAGGCTTGTATTTTAATCAAGTCACAACATAATTACAGTGTTTTATGTAAATATCAACATAAAATCTGGGTCTTAGCTGCAATATTCTCCATTTAGCCAGTTAAGTGCTTCTGTGTTCCCCAATACTTTTGTGTTTGACCATCTCATGTTGGTTAATGTATTTTCATAGGGCAGAGCCATTTGCCTGGGTAGAGAATTGAAGCAAGGATGGAGAGCTCACCAAAAGAACAAACAGATCCAGATTTGCACTGCTGCTGCAGAGGCTGAGCTTGTCTCCCTACACCCCCAGCCCAGCAAGCTCTCAGGTTCCTTGTGCAGGCACCAGCTCTGGCACACGGTGCAGTCAGTCAGCTCACCAGCCACAGAACTGCAGCTGCTTTTCTCTGGGCATCAGGGCCACGTACTTCTGCCTGATTAAACCTTTTGTTGCATAAAGCATGGACAGGGCTTTGAGCAGCCTGGTCTACTCAGAGTTTCCCCTCTCTGCCCATTGCAGGGGTCTGGAACTAGATGATCTTTTACGTCCCTTCCAACTCAAACCACTCGGTGATTCTACGAAAACACCTTCTAAAATGCTGTATTGTGAAGTGGTTGTAATTTTACAGGGAGTAATTTTTTTCCATAGAATTTAGTTTAACCTGCAAGATGTGGAATGCAATAATCTTCCTCTAGAAGATTAATCTAGAAATACACAGGATGCTCTCCTGAAGAAGCCTACCAATTCATTTTGGATATTGGCAACAAGCTGGATCTTTCCCACCAAGCCAGGACACAGATCAAACAGGAACAGCAAGCAGCAATAGACTTCCGCTTTGTCATAAACAGGTACTATAAAGCCTTAATCAAGTTACTAAGCCTCTTTACACTCTTTGACATAACCAATTGTGGACTTGGCTATTTATTCTATTGCCAGAAGAGGGAAAGAGGAGCAAGATTTCACAGCAGTGATCTCATTATGTTCTCTCAGGATCCCCCAGGACAGCAGTTCTGAGTGTGTAGCTGGCACGTCAGGCCTCTGCAATCTCATCCCTACAGGAATTGGACTGGAAGATCTTATGCAGCAGACAGACTGAAATGCCAGGAATATTTCAGCTATTATAAAATGGCAGAGGTTGGAAGAATATGCAAATAATAAAAAAGTAATTTAGGGTGAAAGGAAGTTCTTTTAAAAAGTTTCATGCTATCAAACTGTGAGGGAGAAAAGATCCTGAAATCCCTAAGATGGTCTGCAGCCTGACATTTTTCACTACTCTGGAATTTTCAGATAGTCGTGATTAAGAAAAGAATACCTTGGGCTATCTGGTTCCTCTTCTGGGATCCTGTCCTGGCTAGAAGTGAGACGTTCTAAGAAGTGTTCTCCCTCCCCAAATACAACTAATTTTTGTTAGAAGACTAATATCATCCCCATTTTATCCCTGCTTCAGCATAAGACTTCCCAGTTCTAACTATCGGTTAGAATCGCCGGAAGCCATCTGTTCAGGAGACACGGGTTTCCTAAAGTTACACCAGCATGGCATTTAGCTCCATCCCAGACTCACAGACAACATTAACAACAGACAACCAATTTGGGTTCCAGCTGCTGATGGGAGAGGAGAGGTAAGTACACCTTTGACTACTCCATGATTTTGACAAGTATTAACCTAACAACGGCATGAAGGGTCATGTAAGACTTGTATTAAAAATAGAGAGGAAGTAAAAGAGTTACGAAATTGTGTTGGTTTAGAGTATTCCGGTGATGTTATTTTAGCTCAAACAATAATAAATTTATTTGTTTTTCATACTAGCATGCTTCCATTTACTTGGCGAAAGTGATGACAACAAAAGTTCTATCAACATGTCACTGGATTACATAAGAAAGTTAAGTCCTTACAACAATGATTTGGTTATATTATCTCCTCTGGCTTCCTTAGAGGTAACTTAGGATTTACTGAGTTCTAATATTGTCAAAAAGAGCCTTTGTAGAACACCATATGGCTAAAAACATAATGAGCTTTACCAAAGTTCAGCAGAAGGTGTGTGTTTGTATGCAGTGACTAAGCATATGCAAGTAGGAGGCAATTACAGATGGCTGGAAATATGTTACTGCTGCAAAACACATATGATGTTTTGTATCCCAGAGCAGAAAGCAGAAATGCTCCCAAGTACCAAGCTTGGCTACTACTTAATACAGTGATGCTGAATTTGTGTTGTTTAGGACCATAGCATCACACTCAGCAGCTGCAGATTAGCAACAAAAGATTGCTCACTTATGTTCCTTAAATTGAAAACAGGTTAATGCAATCTTGGAGAGTATGCAGAGGTAGGAGGAATGTACCAAGTGGAAAACAGCATGATGCATCCAGTAAAAGCTCCATTAAAAACAAAGGTATGAGTTTACTGTGACACAGTCATGCTTAGGGCACACAGGAAATGAAATGTCTTTACTACATGTGCCAGAGTGGCTAGCCCGCCTTCTCCCCTCCGTTTGGGGTTGCCTTATCTATTCTTTTGCCTTCTTCATACTATCTATTCTTCATACTACAATTCTGAGATTGGCTTGGGCTGCTGCTGCTGGTAAAATATTAATTTGAGGAGCATTCATTCTCTTAGCTGTAGTATACATGTGTATTTATCACTTTACCTAAGCAGTCGCTGGTGCATTGACATATCAGCCCTCACAGCATTTACCAATTTGCACCTTAACTGGGGAGGTGGCCTGGAGAGGCTTATCAAGGGATTGCTTTGGAAGTGTTGAGTGGGAACTGCCATTCATGTGAAGTTTGTTGCAGAGGTCAGGGAAATAAGTCACAGTCCCTTCCCACCTATGGGAAGGAACAGAGGCCTGGCATTGGATGACATGTTTGTATTTGGAAAAGAAGTATTTACAAAATAACCCCAAAACAACAACTTCAAAACCAAACCACAAACGACTCCCTATTCCACCCATTTAGGTTTCAAACCAAAGAATGATCCTGCTAATGTCTTACCAACTGATCTGAGGTGGGCTGAATGGAAAGAGACACCCTAATTTTAAGAGAAAACAAGTCTATAAAAGGGTAGAATGCATGACTAGGACCCACGCTACCAATCCCATCAGCTTTGCACTGGGCAAGAGAAAAGACAAGTAACCAGAAATTTTATATAGATATAAAAATATATTTATATTATACATAATAAATAATATTATACAAGACATTATATTGTATGCTATTATAGTATGTTATGCATAATTATTTTAATATAAATTATAGATATAATTTATATAAATTAGTTTCTTTATATTATAAAGAATTA
>WBMZ01013504.1:0-20919 GCA_013400975.1 Atrichornis clamosus | reverse complement strand
TATAAAGAATTATATAATATAATTTAGAATAATATAAATTAGTTTCTTTATATTATATATTTATAATTTATATAAATTACTTTCTTTTTTTTCCCTCTAAGGTCTGTTCAACAACCTTATTGTAGGGTCAGCAGGGCACAGAATTCTGCCTTTAAGCCTCAAAATTGCATCAACAAGTGCAATTGCATCTTGAAAGGCTGGAAAAATGAAAAGAAGCAAGCATTTCCCACTTGAACACAGGAGGTAATATACATTAGCATACTCTGGCCAGAATTTGCATGTGCAGCAAAGCTCTAAGAAATAAGTCAAACTGAGGTCTCTTTTGGAAAAGTTACTCTTAGAGCATTCACACTTCCTCTGTTAGGAAGTTAAGACCCATATACGATGATGCAAAATAGGCTCATCCAGAGGACAAAAATGAGAATTCATTTTTTTACTCTAAATTTCTCTCTGGTGACTTGACAGGAAGCCTAGACTGACTGTTCCCCTCGTGGGCAGTGTGAATGGCCCAGAGAATGTGCCAGAGATTTTTATTCTGGTGGAACAGTCATTGAAAACATCTCAACTTGATCTTAAGCGAACAAAGGTGGAATTTGAACAAGCTCTGCTCTCCCCCTCAGGGGTCTACCATCTGCATTGCCTCTTCCTTCTGCAACAAGCCTCACAAATTGGCTCCCTCAAAGCCTCCATCAGCAATGGCTGTTGTGAGGTTCCCAGCACACCTTTTAACACCCTTTCAAAGGGACCGAGAGAGAAAATCCTCACCGGGATGCTCTCCCTTGTTTAAGAAAACAGAGCTCTTACTGAAGCAGCATTTCGAGTTTTCTGGAATTTGCAGTGCTGCCAATCACGAAGACCTATGCCCCACTGCGGAGTAACGTGTGGTGGCCTGACGTGTACAACCTCTGCCAGCCTCCTGGAGAACGACCGCAGGTGCACACGGGCTGGGCCTCAGCCAACCCAGTGCACGGGGCGAATTGGAGAGCAGAGCCGTTCCAGGGTGGTCCAGAATAGCTCTTTCCCTATGCCAGCACCCAAGACTGGGCATTTTTACTGTTGCTAAAAAACGGCAGTAGAACAACAGATGGAAGTATATTTTACATTAAGGAGCTGATGGTACTCTCTTTTTTTTGTTTTTGGAAGATGCATGGTGACAAACTTATTGACTCGAGGAAGAACAAATCTTACTGTGAAGAGGAAATGTCAATGGTGCTAATTAGCAACAAAGTAGTTTAATTGAACAAAAGTGCTAGGAGAATCTCTGAATATGCCGACCCTTGAGGGCAGAGTCACAGCCTTTAAATCCTGATGTATTAACGAAGAAAGAACCGTCACAGAAATTGCGATAAAATTGATTGCTTTATGGCATTTTTTTGCCAGAAAATGCAACTAAGGTTACAACACTAGTAAGATTTAAGAAACAGAATTTAGGATAGAGGAAACTTCCAACAGGGTTAAAAAGAAAACTTATCTGTCAAGTTGTTTTCTATCAACTAACAAAAACATTCTTTCATGTTCTAGTGAGGTAGCAGAGATATTTTTAGACTACATAAACTACTCCTCTTATAAGCTCTGATACTATTTTGGTAAACAATATATCAATATCTGTGTTCCTAACTGTAGTCCAAGAATGAAAAGAATGGTTTTTTGCTGTTTTGTAAAACATTTTTTGGTTTTATGAGATAAAGCACATTTATCAGCCTGATAGCAATCTTGACAGAAGAATCAAGTTTATGAGTGCATTCTGAATCACTATAAAATTTCTATTTGCTGCTTTTTAAAATGATCAGAATTACTTATCTTTTTTTCCCCCCACTATCACCTAGTTTACTCAACTTAAAATATTAACTATGACAGCATTATGAAAGGATTAAGATGCTATCTGATTTTTGCTATGATTTCTGTATGCCTCAGGAAAAATGTTCTGTGAGTTGTTGCAAGGATACTTTTCAAGAAAAAAATGCATCTGTCCACTGACAGCAAGTCAAAAAGAAAGTTGTATTCCTTATTCAACTGCAGGACTTTATTCTCCCAACACAAGGAAAGATGTGAAGAGCTACTCCATAGTTTCAGTTTGTTTTTTTAACTGAATTAATAAACTAAAAATACATAATAATATAAATATGCTGCAAAAATACATACTAAACCCCAAAAGTTCCAAAATATTGCTTTTCTGACTCTTGACTGACGATTCTGATACACATCCAAAACCTCATTTAAGAAAACAGAAGTTATTTTAGGAGCACAGCACTTGGGGCTTTACTGACAACAGAGGTACTTACTGAATGTGATATACAACTGTACTGCAACACAGCCATTTGACAAAGGGAAAGATGTATCTATGGATAAAGGGAAAACACAGCACTACACATATTCTTGATGCCTTACACGCTTCATTCCAAACTTATTTAGAATGCTGTCACTAAACATAAAACAAAATAATGCAAAAGGTCTTTAAAGATTTGGACAGCAAGATAAGTACTCCTGGGAACTTTACTATTTTCAAACAGACTTGTTTCAGACGTGCATAGTATAAGAATTTTATCATGCTAGCAACAGATCAACAGGAAAGAAATAGATGGGAAGTTACTTCTCCCTGCTCTGTTTACTTGAAATTTGCTACCAAAAATAGCTTTTAGAAATGCTTCTTCATGAAAAACTATTTATTTTACACACTCAGCAAACTATCTTGATGGTTGTGTAACAATCATCCATACAATTTGAATTCCCTAGTGCAGCACTTTGCCTAACAGGTGAATAGCTATCAGAAAAACTGTAGGGTTTTTTTGTGTTCTATTTAAATGAACTGAACACAGCAAGGGGAAAACTGAACACATCAAAACATTGCTTACCTATTTTTTTCATAACAAAATACTGTATTTTAATAGATGAAGGAAAAAAAAAATGATTGCCCTGTTTAGGTTTCAGAGTTACAGGACAGTTGAGGTTGGAAGTGGCCTCTGCAGGTCATCTGGTCCAACCTCGTTGCTCAAGCAGGGCCACCTGAAGGCAGTTGGCCAGGACCATGATTTGGGTACCTTTTGAGTATCTCCATGGATGGAGACTCTACCACCAACCTGGGAAACCTGTGCCACTGCACAGTCAGCGTCACGTAGGAAACGTATTCCAAAGTAGTATATTTCAGTATTTAGGATATTCTCATTATAGTGTCAGTGTTGTATTTGAACAGGAACAGCTATCCACTGTGGGCACTGGCTAGTGTGCAGAAAGCACAATCACACACTGTGAGGTTTAAGCAGCATCTAGTGGCTAATCTTATGTAGGCAGCCATCCTATTTAGCTCTATTTTCTCGTACTATATTTAGCATTCAGGAAGTAAGGAGGTGCGTTCCATCAGCTTTGGTAAACCTGATCCAAAGGTGTGCTTGCTTCAAAAAAATTGTTACATATCACTACCTTTAGAGCAAAATAAGAGAATAAAAGCACTGTGGACCCATCACACCCTAAAAACTGGAGCAGATTTATCACAGGAGAAAGACTGAATTATCTTCAACCAAAGAATGCAGAAATTAAGTTTCACATTCATCTTGCAAAGCAATTAGTTTTTTATGTAAAATAGCATCATGCCATTCCAGTAAGATGAGGTATCAAGTGCTCACTACACTTTTGCAGATAAGATAGATGGAGGCCATCTTGCAAACAGTGATCATGAAATTTACCTCCGTGATGGGGAAGGTCATGGAGCAGATCATCCAGAGGGCCCCCACGTGGCACGTGCAGGACAACTAGGCCCAGTCAGCATGGGTTTGTGAAAGGCAGGTCCTGCTTGACCAACCTGATCTCCTTCTGTGACCAGGGGACCTGCTTCATAGATAAGGGAAAGGCTGTGGATGTTGTCTGTCTGGACTTTAGTAAAGCCTTCGACACCATTTCCCACAGCATTCTCCTGGACAAGCTGGTTGCTCATGGTGTGGACAGGTGCATTGTTCACTGGATAAAAAACTGGCTGCGTGGCCAAGTCCAGAAAGTGGTGGTGACTGGAGTTACATCCAGTCGGCAGCTGGTCAACAAGTGAGGTTCCCCCAGGCTAAGTACTGGGACCAGTCCTGTTTAATGTCTTTATCAATGATCTGGGAGAGGGGATTGAGTGCCCTCAGTCAGTTTGCAGGTGACACCAAATTGGGCAGGAGTGTTGATCTCCTGGAGGACAGGAAGTGTCTGCAGAGGTACCTGGACAGGCCAGATTGATGGGCCGAGGCCAATTCTGTGAGGTTAAACAAGATAAAGTGCTGGGTCCTGCACTTGGGTCACAGCAGAAGAGGCCCTGGANAGAGGCCCTGGAGGTGCTGGCTGACAGTAGCTGAACATCATCCAGAGTGTGCCCAGGTGGCCAAGAAGGCCAATGGCATCCTGGCCTGTGTCGGCAAGTGTGGCCAGCAGCACCAGGCCAAGAAGGCCAATGGCATCCTGGCCTGTGTCAGCAAGTGTGGCCAGCAGCAGCAGGGCAGTGACCGTCCCCCTGTACTCAGCCCTGGTGAGGCCACACCTCAAATCCTGTGCTCAGTTCTGGGCCCCTCACTGCAAGAAAATACACTGAGGTGCTGGGGTGTGTCCGGAGGAGGGCAATGGAGCTGGGGAAGGGTCTGGAGCACAAAACTGGTAAGGAGCAGCTGAGGGAGCTGGGGGTATGTAACCTGGCGAAAAGGAGGCTCAGGGGGACTATTGCTCTCTACAACTACCTGAAAAGAGGTTGTAGTAAGGTGGAGGTCAGTCTCTCCTCCCAAGTAACAAGCAATATGACAAGAGAAAACTGCCTCAAATTGTGCCAGAGGAGGTTTATATTGATTAGGAGAAACTTCTTTGTGGAAAAGTTTGTGAAGCATTGGAACCCAGGGAAGTGGGGGAATCACCGTCCCTTGAAGTGTTCAAAAAATGTGTAGATGTGGCACTTAGACACATGGCTTAGGGGTGGACTTAATGCTGGGTTAGCAGTTGGACTCAATGATCTTAAAGGTCTTTTGCAACTTAAATCACTCCATGATTGTATGAGAAAAGTCTTTTGCCTATAGTAACTTTAATGAATGCTGCACCCTGAGTCAGGTAAATGACCACCAAGCAAATTCTTGTAGATTCTGAAGGAATGATTGAAAGTACTGTTCCAGGTTGCATTTTGTAACATGCTCTGCAACTACAGCATTGCAACAGGTTGTATGAGCACTATTAGACTGCCTCAGTGGAGTCAGCTTGATTAATGTGTTTGCCTTTCAGCAGTGACTTAAGTTATTCCAGCAAATACAGCTCTTCCCCTTTTTGGAAGGTTGTAAAAAGTCTCCCAGGGAACATCGATAAAACTGAAGACATGAGTTGATGCACCTGATGAAGGATAAATTGTGAATGCCCTACACATTTTATTGAAATAAAGCAAAACACATTTATCTGTTGATTCAAATAAGGGAAAACATCTTAAGGTTTTTAGCACTCAGTTCAAAATAAATTACTCTAAGGTACTGAAAAAGTGGAAGGGGGGTTACAACACAAAGTAAAAATCAACTTGGGCTGCAAATTCTAATACCTGCAGAAGCCATATGAGGAAAACATAACATTCCTATGATCCAACCTGTAGTAAGATCGCCTTGGTCTAAACTCTGACCTATTTGTTAGTCCAATGAATTTTTGTTTGTCCACAAGCCCTCAGCAATTACAAAAAGTCACTGTAAAAGTAGTCTTCTGCTTACATCTCTAATACTGACTTTTTGTATGCAAAGCTGATGTGTGTTTATCTTTAGCCTTTAGTATTCTCCAGAAGCTGGAATGCCTATTTTCCAACCGACAACTAAAAATGAATAAACTTTTACCCAAGTACTCCAAAAGTCAGAAACCCTTATCAGAAGGAAAATGTACACTTTATAAACAAATCTCTACTTTCACCTAGCTTGCCTAGCACATCAGCATGCACGGCCCTTAAATCTCCTTCAGTCAAAATACAAAATTGCATTTACCCACCACGAGAGATACTGAAGAGAAATTAACATGGACAACAAGGTCAGTTAGAGCAGTGCCATCATAATTCAATGAACGTTTTCAAAGACAGACAAATCCAGACTTGCTTTCTGTTTAGGTTAAAGCAAGGGAGGATGTCGATGATTCATGTGCTGCTGAGTGACATACCTTCATGGACTATTTCTGTCTAATGTATAACAATAGAGAGATAGTCACTTGAAGTCATATCGTGAAACTTGCACCATTGCCCTGCTGGGGATATGGTATACAGTGGTTTGTTGCAGTTTTACCTGGTTTTTTCGACTTTACCAGTATGACTAACTGCTTATAAGGTGGATATTACATTGTACATCTCTATATTTCAATGTAATCAAGCTGTTTCTTCTGTTCATTTCTAAAATTTGGACTCTGGTATTGCTTAAAGCAAACAAATCCCAACAACACCCAAAATCTCCCTTATGCAGTGGTGCATTTTACAGATACAGGAAATATGTATCTCTAAAAAAACCCAGCTGTGTGATTCAGTACATCACAAAAACAAGTAACATGATATCTCAGAGGTCTCCCTTCCCCATCAGCCCTGACACCTCCATTACCCTCCTTCTTTCCCCAGGAGCACCACAAACATCTCCACCTTCCACCTCAATAATACCCTCTTCTGATACCCCCTCCTTCTGTGGGATTCAACAGAAGTAATTTCATATATCAGGACCACTTCCACAAGGAAAGCTAAAGCAATTGCATATAATATATGAGAAAATGTATTTTCCACTGCAGTACCAATGTTTTAGTAATCCTTTGAAGGAATAAAAATGACATGAAAAGCTTTTACTCCATTTCAAAAAGTTAAAGATTATAGTTTGCAATAAATATCCGTTTTCATAAAAATCAATGTGGATTCTGAACTTCTGAAGATACTGAAGACCATTAAGAACCGCCTGAATGCCTATATACAGGTTATATCAACTTAAATCTTCTTGAAGGAAATTTGCTTCAAATGATGCAAACCTCTTTTTAGGAGTCAGTTGGTTACATGGCCAGTTACACACATTTTGCATGTGCCACATGGAAGCACACCTAAACTAGGTACACCACTCATGGTCTTGACTTGTTCTCAGTCTGAAAAATAAATGGCTTCACAGTTGCTATTACAAGCCTGCATTAAAATGAACAATCCACTATTAGAACAGCATATTGTTCATTACTATACCTAATATAAAATAACAACTGTTTTAAGACACTCTGAAACACAAAGATTCCTTCCTTCTCCCCTTCTAGGTAATCACCTTGACCAGATAGGTACAGAACCTTACTCCTGTTGGATTTTTTTTTTAATGTTTCTTTTTCATTTTGAACTTTAATTTTTGAATGAGAAGTATTCTTCCAGATTGTGGGAAGATGAAGACTG
The DNA here is from genome assembly GCA_013400975.1 of Atrichornis clamosus. Taxonomy (NCBI): domain Eukaryota; kingdom Metazoa; phylum Chordata; class Aves; order Passeriformes; family Menuridae; genus Atrichornis; species Atrichornis clamosus. Next base: position 13,550 of record WBMZ01013504.1, on the reverse strand, counting down.
ATTGCTGAGAAAAATATAAAGTGAGATCTACAAATTGCAGCACAAGTGCTCTAAACACTGGGAGCCACCGTGACTGACAGCCAGCAGAATGTTGGTATGGTCACCTAACCTCTCCTGACACAAGAAAGGGAACAAAGAAATGATCAATGTCACTTCAAATCTCAAAATCATCCAACTTGTACACAATATACGTAAAGGAAGCACAACCTTACAGTTAACAAGGTAAGACTGAAATTCAGGTACTTTTAAACACAAGTGCTGATGTTAATTAGAATATAAAAAGGCTATTGAAGGCTTTATTAAATTCACTAGATTTCAGTTAAACCTTTAGGTTTTCTTCTCTACAGGAGAATATTTCTATGTATTATAATTCAGTTGTAGACAACAAAAATATTTTCATGAGACAAAGTAATCTGAAGCTCTAATTTCTTATAATTTGTAGACAGCTCAAGGTCTTCACAGAAATAAAAATATGAAATTCTGCCCTCTTTTTGGCCACAGACTCTTAGTGAGTGACATAACCTGAAAGATTAACATAAAATACGGATTTCTGAATAATTTTAAAAGGACAGATCAATGTTTTGACAAGATTTTATTGTGAAACATTGGATTTAGAAAAGGTACAAAATGTCAACGGTCGGATGTGTGCCAGTACAGTATTTCAATAGTCTATACATGTGGACAGCTGAACAGCTTCCCTGCAGAATGTGGATTTGGACAAACTATCTATAACGGGGCTGCAATATTCACAGGCTTAAAATACATAAATAGCTTGAGCCAAAATGGCCATTACTGGTCAAGGCTAATCAACATCTGGAAACAGGCTAAAAAGCACAATACAGTACAACAATCTCCTCGCAGATCCACATTTAAAGAACATCAGTTTATTATGTCAGTAATCTACAGCTTCAGGACACGATTCTCAGGACCAGGATTCAGCTGGCTAGTTAACAACTTTAAAAAATTATTGTTAAAAATTAGATTATACCCACAGGTATTTAATTAGAACTAAACACTGTGAAGCCCCTAAAAATTTTTCTGACTGGGATTTATAAAGTCAATTACTTCTAATACAGAACTTCTGTTTCTTTCTTTAAAATGTCCCGACTGCAGCTTGAAATGATATCTGTAAGTAATCTTAACTCAAATATTTCATTTTGCTATGCATTTCTGTATTTGAGAACCCATTTCCCCGAATATGGGTCACCAGTGAACTGGGAAAAAAAATGACCCAAGTACTAACTCTGAATTAATAAAATTTATCAATTTGTATATAAAAAAAATTAATAACAACCCCAAAGATAGCAGCATTCTCTACCCTAGTTTAGTACGTTTAAAGAGAAGCATTTATAAACATACAAAGTTGATTTTAGGGTATAAAAATACACATCTACCGTATGAAACAAGATAGCTTGAATTTTCGTATTTTTCAGTAGTCTGCCACGGCTGGAACTCATTTGAACTATTGAAAAGGTGTTCATAGTACGTGGGTGAACAGCCCAGGGACTATAGATTTTAGTTCTTTAATTAAAAATGTGTAGCTGTTTCCACACAATTAAGCTTACTGAAATATCAACAGCTACCCTGTTACCAGTCAGTACTAAAAACTGACTTAAACTTTTACCCATGTAAGTCTACTTCCCTTTATGCTGATTTGTAACTTACATTCCTGAACGGATACCTTGGGGTATACTAAATTATTGTTTAATAGAAATTTTTGAATATGACTCATGTCTAGTAGAAGCAGAGGTAAACTTAAACTGATGCAATTTAGAATGAAAATCGACCCAAAACATTAAAACACATCCTTTGACACATCATCCACTCCCTGAATTAATTTCAAGACCATTACTTTTGGCTCATTTCTCATTGTGTATCTTTACTGAGGGATGTGAACTTTGCAATTCATTAAGAAGAATCACCATAAGTTACAACTAAGTACATCAAATCAGACAATGGGGAATAAACACATTAAAACTTTGTGTGTATCTTTAGCTAAAGATGTAACATTGGGAGAACAATGTCTGCTATGGAATTAAAATTAGTGCTGTGCCAAATGGGAAAAATGTATAAACAAACCACGAAACTCCAGTGTGGCAAAAAAACACTTTGTTTTTTTTAAGGAAGTGTTTGGCATGAGCAGCACTAGCAAAATTCTACATCTCACAGACGCAAGTTACAAAGGTTATCTAAAGCCAATACTCACTGTCCATCAATTAGCTAGCTAGCTCTTAATGCTGCCTTGAGCACTGCGCTAGCCACTTTGATCTTTGTTTCAGATTCCTCTGTACACACATTTATATTTACATAAAACATTTATTAAACATGATTTTAAAACATAAAAACCTTATGTACAAAATACCAACATTCCTATAAATAAACAGTTGGAGAAAGGCACTTGCAAGAAAAGTCTACAGTAAATCTTACAAAAACCACACTGCCTCTGTTACTGTACAATAGATAATCTTTCAGTCAATCCCTATCACAAGAATGTAAAACACTAATTACTTGTTATAACTAAGAATATAACCGTTACAGTCGTATTTACACATACATATATGCCTCTTTTTAGTTCCACTTGAGAGCACCATGATTTCAATTCTAAATTTATATTTTCATACAAAGTAAAAGAACAGTTACCAGAAACCAGTGTTCAGTGTCACTGCAGATTCATAAAGTTTTGGCTGACATCAGTGTAGTTTTTTTAAAAGACTCAGTTGCTACTTTGTAAAAAGTACACCTACTTTCTTATTGCATGTTGTCCTTTTAGAGAGAGCACTGCTATGTTCTCTATGCAATTGTTTAATACTATTGCTGGCAAAAAGTTTCCAATATCAAAAAAATAAAAACATTCTTCAAGCCAGTTGAAGTATTTCATCTGAACAGTAACTAAAAAAAGCTGCATATTAATTATAAAAACACGTAGGAAACATGCCAACTAATCTGGTGTGCAAAAATATTTTTTCCACTACACAGGATTTCAAGGGCTTCACAGAATTACTCAAATTTACATTGAGTAGTAAACCCCATGAATAACCAGTTCCTCAAGGAGATGTGAGGATACTCCCACTTTTATCAAACTTTTTACCCTTTGACAATGCTGCGACCTGTTTGAGCAGTTCTCTGTTTTTGGCCTGCAATACAGATAAAAAAAGTATGAATTACTGAAATGTTTCAGATAGTAGGGTCATGTACTGATTTCCCACCGCATTTATGAACAAATTCTCAAAATGTACATGCTAAGAATATTCAGAGAAGGTAATTATCACTTTTCAAAGACCTGTATGTGTTTTTTGATATGCACGTTCTGTCTTTAACAGAAAGAGTAATCACATTTCCCATATTGTAAAATTTAGTATATCCACTATTGAATATCTGTTCCGTCTGTGATTTATAAAGCAACCAATTAAGGCTTTCTTCCTGATAAAGTATTCTTTAACAAGAGACATCTGTCAATGTGTTAATGCTGTGCCCTTAAATCCGATCCACAGCTCAATGACAACTGATAAATTGTCAGAGAATAGATAAAAAAACTACCTTTGAAAAAGCATGTGAGGCAAGGCTTTACTTTTTGAAGTTAAGAAGTGATTCCTAGAGTGAGTTTAACTTATGCATCCAAAGTTGAACATGGCAATGACCACTCAAGAACTTGGTACTACTGTACTGTGATGAACAATACTGAGTGAACAAGCTGAGGGAACAGCTGGAATATATCATTCCATCTGAAGTATTTCTTCAGTATTGGTAAGTAATTACTTACCTGCAACTGTTCCACAGTTTCCTTGTGAGCTTTCTCCATACTGTTCATCTTTGTCCTCAAGTTAGACTCCTGGTACTGGAAGTCTGCCTTCAGTTCTGTCAACTGAAAAACACAGGTCCTGTGAAGATTCCTTGAACTGCAACAGTATACATCTCCTAGTCAACATGTGAAATCTTTATGGAAGCCTCAGGATCCTCATGAAACACTGTATTTATTTACTGTTGCAGTACTGACTGCTCAGCACTTGAAAAGCAGTTTGAAAAGTATGTACACTTATTTTATATCAAGGAAACAATTGTAGTTATATTGTTTGCTCAGGATTTTGTATAGAAAAGGCTAAATCTCAACAAAAAAATTCAAATATGAGATTGATGATTTGTAATTTCTGCTGTCCTTTCAGCTGTGAGATGCTTATCACAATCCTCAGTTACACCTCTCAGTTATATGGTATGGTAACACAAAAAATCTTCCATATAAAAACAACAAAAAGGATTCTTTTGCATCCTTTTATGCTATAATTTGTCCTACACAGAAGGACAAATATATATAATGTATACATTCCAGAGTTTCCCTACTTCTGGATTCAAAACAATGAATTGGAAACATGTAATTTCAACGACTTAACTTCCGATTTAATTCTGAATTTATGGTGTAGTGTTGCTGCCACTGAGTCTCTCCTGAGGCAGGAAGAGATCCAGATGACATACATCAAGGCAGGTGTTTCTAAAGTGTGATGTATGCTTCTATCCAAGCCTTGAATGCGTCTTCTGGAAGCACGTGCAGCTGGGGCAACTATTAACAGTTTGCTGTATTTGGACACAGAAGTTTTAAGAATCACTTCTTCAAAAAGTATAGTTCTTCAAAGCACCCCAGAACTCACAGGGCTCTTCTGAACCTCTCTGGTCAATTTGGATTTATTAGGAAATAAAGTCTCTTTGGTAGCAAGGATGCCTGCCATAACCAGAGCATACACTCCTAAAATGACTACCAAGACTGCTATTGCCAACGTTCACACGTGTCAAAGCACATGTAGTGAAACAAGGTAATCAAAAGAACAGCAGTCCAATGGTCAAGTGCAGGCTGCTGCTCAAGGCACGCACTTACGGCTGTTGTAGACTACAGGGGGATCCAGTGCAAAACCACATACCACACATGAAATACAAAAAAAACTAGCAGTACTGTTGCGTCACAGTGAGGTGTGCAACTAGATGAGCAAACATGCTACCAGGAAACATTCAGCAAACTGTGGTCCTCTCCTAATAATCAAGTCTCAGGGCCTCACAGTAATGTTGTGGTTTCTTACTCACATTTTGTGCAGAAAGACAAATAAGGCTAGTACTGCAAACAATAAGCACTGATAATGACATGGCCAATACCCTGACTCATAACAGAAAAAGATGAATGAGTATTATCTGTAAAGCTGGTGTACTGAGTTGTTTTTGTTGCCATGTTATACAATTCAGAGGTTTTTCTTTTGGAGCATTCAAAACTGTTCAAATGCTGTCCCTACACAAATCCTGAGATACAACCTTAACAGGAATCTCCCACAGGTATGGCTCAGGCTTTTAACCCAGTACATATCTTCAAATTTACTATCTCACAGTAAAAAAAAAAAAATTTGCAGTGTGTTCATTTGTCGCAATTCTTTCAGCTATGCAAACACTGTATAATGTGTTCGGCTCTTCTCCTCCCTGTAGCAGTTCAAGAAAGTGACATTCTGAAAGTGAGGACTTCATGCCTGCAGGAGTCTTTAACTTCAAAGAACTCCGAGGTCAAATAAATAGTTACAGCAGTGGGGATATTAAAACTATTAGATGCTCCTCCTGTGGAAACAGCACAAAACAAGCCACTGCAGTGGTTATGCAGAAGTAGGTGACATTTCCTTACCTACCCCTTTTGTTAGCTTTGCCCAGTAGATTAAAAATAAAAAGGATAAGTGAATTTCCTACTGACTCATTATCTTCTCCTGGCTTTATAGGAGAGAGATCAGGGCCTAATGCCCTTTCTGTTGAAGAAAATACCTAAAGAGAATCCATGACAGACTGTTCAGCTCTTTCACATTAGAAGGCTTGAAATAGCAAGTACTTCCAACACTAGCTATATTCTAACAGTGACATAAATGAAAATAGGTTTAATATGCTTTACAAAACACAACTAAGTGTAGAAATGGAGATACTGCACTATGGTTTAAAAGTGGAAGCATTTTGCTTTCAGTATGAACAAGTCTTTCTTAATCATCACTGTTTTTATAGGCCACCATGCATTCACAATCAAAATTTTACTTGAATATGTACTAAATTTGGTTTTAATATAATTCCATAACCTACTCAATCCTGATCAGACATTCTAGAGCAACTGTTACAGTGTTGTAAAAGCATCTAGTTATTCAGATGGCAGAGAAATAACCTATAATAAATGCAAAGCAAAAGGTGCATTTGTACTTATTTCTCTTCTTTTTAGTCATTGGTTTGTTTAAAGGGTAAGTCTTCTGTAAGAATTTTGCTGCAGTCATTTGGGCCTATTTCACTTAACTTTTGTTGACTGACAGCCATTTAATCCAGGCTTTCCTTTTAGCTTCTGACCACCCACAAAGACTTGACAACCTATACTACCAGACATTACCAATCTTATAAAAACAAACCACTTAATTTTCATATACTATACATGTACATTTGGACATCAATTTATCATGGCTATAATTGTTCTAGTTTAAAACTAAATAAAAACTGTGCTAAACTCAGAATGGTTACTACTCTTTGCCATGACTCAGTTTAGAGCATGTAAAATATGCAAACCACTCTCTAGCATTTTATTCAGCACCTGTGGCATGCAGCTTGAGTTCCAGGCTAACTTCTAGATGGCTGAAGTGAGGTAAGATGAATTACCCTTAGACTTAGAGCCAAAATCTATTATGATACAAAAGTCCAAAACTTTTCCTTTAAATGGTAAGATCTGATTAGCTGCCATATAAAACAATTCTGATTTTTGTTTTATCTTACTGTTTTCACATTGTCAGGAGTCTACAAAACAGAAAACAAAATTATGAAGTTCTTATTAAGCAGGTGCAATGTTTACCTTTTTATCTTTCTCTAAAATAGTCTGATCTCTTTGCTGCAGAAGACGTTTAAGTGACATTACTTCTTCTTTCAGCTGACTTATGAGGACAAAGTTGTCAGTCCCGCCACTATCTGCAGACTGATTTATAGAGCTACTAAAAATAAAAAACAGTAGTTACTTACAACATCAACAGAAAAAAACCCCACATTTTTAAAATTTCAATTGGATAATTAATAATTCCATAAACATCCTTAAGGACTAAGGCAAAAAAAGTATGTACCTGACAGAAATGGATGCAACTGGCAAATTACCTTACTAATGGCACACATTACATACACCTGCAGAAATATAATTCAGTATTAGCTTTGAGGGGGACAAATACCTTTTGATTGAAGCAGCCACTTTTAACTAAAATTGCAACCATTTGGCCAGAGACAGAAAAAAGATTCAGTCTCCCACATTAAGGTGCGAAAGAATTCTGTAGAGACTGGGTTAGCTTAAAGCAGTGGGTTCAACCCTGCATCTAATTGATAAAACAATTCCCACTGTCAGGGAACACCTATTTGTTGATAACTGTTGCCTTGTACATAAGCTTTGTTTAATTTTGCCCCAAACATCTTAAAAGCAGGGAAACAGTGCTAGTTTTCTGTTAATAAAGTAATTTAATTGACTGACAGCACTAAAATGCCACCCAATAATCCACCTGGCTAGACAATAGTTTCACATCCCTCATTCTTCAGACAAAATAAAAAAAAAGGCAACTGGCCACAAATCAGTGCTCTATTTGGTTGAAATGGCTCAGCTTTACAAAAATGTAAGTTTACCTATCTCCATTTGATGGCTTGGATTCCAGTTTGGGTTTTTTCTTTGGAGTTTCATTCTGAATAGCTGCAGAGGATTTATGGCTGAAATCAAACAAAATGTAAACCTAAAGCCTCATACTATGTAACTCTCTAATATCACCATTTGGTACACATAAAAAGCTAACTCATGCTCCTAGCTGGAATGCTAGAGGCTAGCCAGAAATGCAAGAAAAAAGAAATTCTTGAAATGAAAACTGCAAGGTAAGTTAAAAGAAAATTAATAAATAATATAATATTTACCTCTGTTTCCATAGTCCCTGATCTTGTTCTGGACTCAGATTGCTGATTCTGAAATATGTGAAATGTACTTGGTAACTGACCAAACATGCCATTATTTCTAAGTTTACGTGAATGTTATCTGTAAAAAAAAAAATCCTCCCCCCTTTTTTTCTAATAAAGTATGCATTTATGAATTTTCAGTTGGACACTGATACTATCATATTCCTTACCACATTTTACTATGTCAGGATGCTATAAAAGTATTTCTTGGCTAAATATCTACACTATTGCAAGTCACAAGGAGTTGACTTCAAGACTGATGGTTAAACCTTTTTGCTGGTACCTCCTGATTTTTGTGAACTTTGTATTGTTCTCATACTCAGCAAGCTGGTCTAAAGCAGCACTCCTGGGATTCCCATACTGCCGTATGAACACTGCCTGAAGTGGTGCACATGTGGTGCTGTAAGAGCAAAGTTAAGTTTTGGATTCCTGAAAATAACTGCTTCTCAAGTGTAATCATTTGCTTTCAGTCATTTCAAAAGCAACAAATAAAGAACACTGATATAAGAGTGGTAGAATGTAGCACATTGCAGTGAGAAATATTTCAAAGAATCTGTATTTCTACCTCATTGTCTCTCTTGTCTGATTTTAACAATAACTGAAATGAACAAGGAAAAAGAGTCATATTGATAGAACCAGAACCAAGGGACCCATGGCAGCCCACAGGAAAAAAAAAGGTAGGGATCCAGGAACATTGTTATCTGTACAGATATGCTTACTTTTATAACTCTTGAGTATATCAGAAGCTCTCTTCTCTAGTAAAGAGTTAACTTTTTTTAATTTAATCCTTACTGTACCTGTGCCACATGCATTAAATTAGATTTAACTTTCTCTAACTCAATTTTAAGCAGATATTTGAAACAACAGGAATAGTACAATAACTCTGCATGACAAGAACAATTTTTTTCTTCAGATTCCTAAAACTCCAAATCTTGTTTTTCTCTTTTTAAAGTGGAAGTATGGGCATCTCTCTTTTCCTCATTCCCAGTATCATTCCAGCTTATTTTGCTCCCATCTTTAAATCTCACTTAAGACAGGCAAGTTTCAGACAAGATGAAAAATTATAAGCACTAGAAACGTGAAGCTTCGAAGGAGAGTGTTTGTGTGTCTGGGATCAGGGTCATTACCACTGCAGATGCAAAATTTACTATCCAACACAAAATACAAGTAGTTCTAAAGTTATGCTGCCATAAGCCTATCAATGAAAATAAGAATTATGACTACTATTATATCAGCATAAAAACCCAAATTAATTCTGGGGTTTATGACTAAATAAATTGGGTATGTACACTAAGGTTGGTATGCTGCTTAAGCCATGGCCAGGGATGATGTGTTGAGAAAACCTGCAGAAGAGGGGACAAAACTATGTGAAATATTATCAGAGTGACAGTAACCGAACTGCCTATGTCCCTATGTCTGTATCACTCACAAACTGCCTCTTCCAGCAAGATTTGATTATAAAAGCTAATAAAGATACAATCTGGTCCTAGACTGAAGGTAATCCCACACTGTTGCTTCTGCTTCTCCTGTTAACATTGAGCATTTGTGCACAAACAACTCAGGGTGAAGTAAGTCAGGGTGGGAACTCTGAATGAAGCAGCTGTTTTGTGCTCACTGCTAATACACACCTTTTAGCCCATGGTAAATGCATGTAAAATAGCAGTTACACAGCAGTTACTGCTTAGAAAGCCAAATCCAAGTTTACCCCCCAAGTAAATCATTTCTGGAGCCATTCCATGAGCTTTTTTCCTAGACTGGTTACCAATTTTAACATCAACTAGTTTGACAAACCACAAGAATTCCTCCTTTTTGATGACCTACCTTCATTTAAACGCTAATAATACAAGGGTTTTGACAAACCATGGAAGAACAACGTTCTGTTACTGCTTTTGACACCATGTTTTAAACAGTTTTTTATACTATCTCAGTACAAACAGAACACAGAAGATGAAGAACTACCAACAACTATTATAATTTTTGAAATGCTTACTTATGATGACTGCTGCTGTGGCGATGATGGTGGTGGTGATGGTGGTGGTGTTTTGAATGATGCTGGTCTTTCTCAGTAAGAGATGAGGATGAGGAGTTTGAATGTGAAGATCCCAAGCTCTTCCTCTGTTCTTTTGTCTTCTGTAGCACTCTCTTGTAGGACAGCGTGCAGAGCCAACACAACAGCTTTCCATCAACCTTTTGGGAAATAATTCAGGTTTTACTTCCAAGTACACTTGCACTAGAGAGATGTATTTGGAAGAAAAATTTGTTTCACTTTATCCATTATCTTTGGAAAAAACACAGACCTCTCTTTGGTACGAAACACCCCTATTGGACCACCAACATATCCAAGTTTCTTTTAGTAAAGTAACTCCTATTGCACTTCTTTTTGTCATTTAAAGTTACACTACAAAGAGTCCTAGCAATTGCTGGACCTGCTGTACATTGCAGAAATGAGGGTAACTTTTTAAAAGGACAAATCTTTTTTAGATTGAACACCATGTGATCTCTCTCAACCCATCGTATTGCAGGCAGAATAAAGATGTCCAGGCAATGTATTACTTGTACCAAGTAAATTCTTCTGTAAAAACAGCATTAATCTTGGGTTCAGTCAAGAGGCTTTTGAGGTCATTTCCTCAGCACTTTCTGGAATGAGAAAGTGGCACTCACCAAAGCTATTTAACAAAACAGAACACAAAGGGCTACTCAGAGCAGTCTACCTCTCTGGTGCTGTACTTAAAAGAAAGGCAGGCAAATAAAAAGACGTAAAGGGACAGATTCAGGTGAGGAACATACATGAGATCCAATGGATGGGAAAATAAAAATACAATAAACATCAAAGCACAAGGAACTGTTGAGCTCCTTAACTCCTGCTCCCCAGCTACAACTGTCTGCTTACATTTTTAGAAAGAGTGATTTAAAGTTAGCTCAGTAGCTAATGTAACAATTGCAAATTACAAAATTTCATTCAAACATTGTAAAGCACCAATCAGCAACTTTAATCTTAGAGAACTTAAGACACTTCTGTTACTCTTTCTCTTATGAAGGAGGAACACTGCCTATTGTCAGCCTAAGCCACTAGAGATGTGGAACAAAGCCTACCTTCCTTCTTCCCTCCTCTTTTCGATCAAAAGCACACTGCTGTTTGCACTGCTCACATGTCTGAGGTGGACCATACTTCTTCTCCGAGTTGGTGCAACGCTGACATTTTGTGCCAATAAATGCTGCAATAATGTTACAATATTGACAAGGCTTGGGCTGAAAAAAAGCAAAGTCGAATTTAAGTCAGTACATTTGCATTTTCTGTAATGAACACAGGTATTTCAAATCACACAATGCTTTGAAACTACTAGGGTTTCACATAACCTATGTTAAGGAATCCTAATATATCAGTCTTTGGTACTAAACTTTCTCTTTAAAATGATGCTTCTTCAGTTGTTAAAACCAGACTGGACTTTCCATGAAAACCCAGACACACACTTAATAAAAGAAACACACACGAAACTATCTGGTTACTCACTTCTATACCTGCTGCTTTTTTATTTTTTAAATATAACGACATTTTATCTCACTTCTACTACCTCATTAAAGAAATTACTTGCAGAACTTTAAAGAAGACTAGTCAAGTAAGTTTTTTAGACTGGAAGTCTCTGAAGGCATCCCTCTCCCTTGCACAGCTCAGGGATTCAATAACCCTACAGTTCCAAGATTGGTATCCTGATCCCTGCAATTCTGCAGGAAACTTAAAAAACAAAACAAACAAAAAAAGCCCCACCACCAAACAAAAACCAACTTCAGATACCATCAGGTCAGGTTATCAACTTTTATATCATATGCTCAACCAGACCAATACAGTAGTGGAAAATAAAATTACTGTCAGTTTTCATAGGTTAGAAATGGCTGATTACCTTCAATGCAGTTTTTTGTTAAAACTACTGATAAAATTGTTGCTGGATCTGTTCTGCTATTCATTTTGCTACATTTTAAGCTTTTGAATGCATTTCTTTGTTCAGTTTACATATATATTCACAAAATGCCTGACTATATACCAACAGCTATTGTGCTTCTCAAGTAAGTTGAATTTCATCTAATATGGTTTATGTCAAGTATAGTGAAGTTATGCCCTTTTGTTTCACAACAAGATTATCTTGATACCTCCTTTCAACTCATATCTGCAGGGCAGCTCAGACACAATGTGTGCATTCACATAATAGAAAAGTTAATTTTTCCAACAGAACTGAAGCTGAAATTCAATATGAGAAAATGTAAGGTAACATGAATGCAGATAATACTCAAAATCTTTTCTATTTATTAGCTTAATACGATTAACATGCTTTTTTAAAGACTTACATAATATATAGTATGTGGTATTACTAGTTTTTCACATTTACCACTCGTTAAGAACTGAGAGGGCTAATGGTCTTTCTGCCATCAAGCGTGTGCTTATGAGAATACACAGGAAATAACAAGTCTGACATGAAATAAAATTGCTTTGTTACGTATAGCTATTTTAAAATTATTCCTCACTGTTAAACTACATATAACCTCAACAGATTTCAATTTGAAAAAATAAACTGTAACTCACAAAGTAAATCAAGATATGCCAGTTATTTCCATCACTTTTTTGAATGCCAATCTCTGGTTTGGGTTTTATTTTTTCACCCAAAAGAAAATAAGAAGATTAGTTGCAAGAGAACTTTCTTTTTCAGTCTAAAGTGCAAACAAACTCAGCTTCAGCATTTGGAACTGAGCGTCTACTCACCGTTCCAAACTGCTTCACGTTTTGGGCACATTTCTTGCATATTGTGTTGGTTTTGCTAAAAAGATAAAATGGCACAACATTAAATTCGGTGACGAACATGCACATTGACATTCTTTCCCGTGCAATTAGTGGCAAACAGAATCACAGAATAAGTCGAGTTGGAGATCATCTAGTCCAATCCCCCTGCCAAGGCCGGGTCACCAGGTGGGTGACACAGTAGGTGACACAGGAACGTGTCCAGGTGGGTTTGGAGTATCTCCAGAGAGAGAGACTCCACAACCTCCTTGGGCAGCCTGTTCCACTGCTCTGCCACCCTCAGTGTAAAGTTCTTCCTCATGTTGAGGTGGAACTTCTGGTGTTTTAGCTTATAGCTATTGCTCCTCGTCCTGTCGCTGGGTACCACCGAAACGAGTCTCCATCCTCTTGGCACCCGCCTTGGAGGTATTTAGATGTGTTGATGAGATTCCAGCTCTCAAGTCTTCTCCGGACCAGGCAGGCCCAGCTCCTGCAAACGCACTGGCACACGAACAGACGCACGCCGTACCTCTCCTGCTGGAACTCGGAGCGGCAGTAGGTGCACTTCACGATGGGGTGGGCGATGCGGCACTCCTGCGGGGGCAAGCGCCGCGTTACTGCCCGGCCGAGCCCCCGACCCCGCGCTCCGCCCCCGCCCGCCGCCCCGCGAACAGCCCGGCCAGGGCCGCCCCGCCGCCGCCGCACCTTGCACAGCTGCTGGCCCTGGGAGAGCTCCTCGAACGGGTACCGCTGGTTGCACTTGGTGCAGGCATAAAGCGCCGGGGCGGCCGCCGCGCCCGCCGCCGCCATCCGGCGGGGCGGA
>WBMZ01013503.1:17621-67768 GCA_013400975.1 Atrichornis clamosus | reverse complement strand
AGGGAGAGGGAAAGGGAAAGGGAGAGGGAGAGGGACAGGGAGAGGGAGAGGGAGAGGGAGAGGGAGAGGAAAGATATCCCACAGATAACCATCCAGAATGAAAATGAGTTGGAAAACCTAAAAGAGAAGCCCCCCCAGCCAGCTGTGCACGGTGGGAAAAGCAGGGCAGGCATGGAGCCCTGGAGACGTGGATGTTGTTATCCTGCCAGCTCCATTATGGGATAAATCCCTGCCCCTCCGCTCCCCCATCAGCTTAGGGGGGACAAGGACAGTGACTGCCCCAGGAATCCTTGGAGACCAAAGCCATCTGGGAGCTGCCTGTGCCCGGTGACTTGATTTCTGTCACTGTTCTCACCATCAGTGAGCTCAAGGGCTGCCCTAACGAGTCGGGCGGTAAAGAAACAGGTGCAGGCGGGTGGTGACACTGGAACTGCTCACATCTCTCCCAGAAATCAGCAATGTTCCACATAGAATGGGTGGGGGGATAAAAAAGACATTCATGACCACAGAAAAGGTGTTTTGGTCACACCGAGGGAGCAGCGCCGCCGTTCCAGGGGCTGATCCAAGAGGGGCAGCACCAGCATCTCAGCTGCAGGGTCCCACAGCCCCTCAGGATGCCCCATCCCCTGGGGAAAACACTGCCGTTAAACTTCTCAAATTCCTGCGTGTTCTGCTCTTCCAACAGAATCATGGTGCTCAAATCTACTGGGGAAAAAAAAAAAATTACAGCAACTTTCCAAATCCAAGAGAAGAAGTTAATGATGTTTTTACACCAAAAGTGCTTTATCATAAACGGGGTGGCTGCGTTTGCACAGGGACAAAAGGAGTTTGCTCAATTGAGCTGACACGGGAGGTTTTATTGAGATAATAAAAGGAATTATCAAGGAAAATAAAAGACAGATCTTTGCTAGAATCAATCAAAAAGCCTTGAAGAGACTAAAAGAAAAGCCAAGCGAGCCTGCCCACCAATTCAGAAGTTTAAAGAAGACAGAAAGCTATATTTCAATTATGCAATCAAAGATCACTGAACAATCCAAAAGCTATAAAAAGAGGGACTGAAATATTAAAATAGATAAATCTGAAATAACACCAAAGGCATTCAGCTCGATAAAGACAACACAAGGGAAAAGTAATTACAGGGGGAGGACTGAGCAGTTTGTGAATGAGTTCTGTGGGTCTCGGTAGCTGGATTTCTGCAGGAACATTTTCTTCTGAAGAAATAAAGAGTGCAAGAAGAAAAAGGCAGTGAAATAACACGGAGGTTATTATGGATTTAAAAGGAATGTTGTTACCATGTGGGTGTACCCGATGGGAAGGAGCTTGAGGCATGAAGAGGAGAAGGGAAAGGACAGGTGAAGTTAGAAGTCATCGTGGGAATGAATGAGAATTAAGAGAAGGATAATTGCTTATCTTTAGAAGATAACAAAATCCTAATTTGCAGGAAAACTTCCAGGAATGGAAAAACTGAAGACTTTTACAGAGGACAGATAATTCCTTCTTCCTGGGTGTTGATTGTTTATTGCTGTCAATCTGGCTATCCCTGTTTTTTCCGGCTATCTTGAGTATTTCCTCTTCCTCTCTGGGCTTTATATTCCAGGGATTTCCCCACTGGTTGCTTCTGGGATGGCCTGAGCAGTGTGTAACACAAAAAGAAGGGAAGGTTTGTTTCCAGGCCACAACTCCAGTGCAGGAATGGAGCTGTGGGACAAGGCTGCAAAATTCAATGAGGAACAGGAAAAGGTCAGCTGCAAACTTGGAGTTCAGAGGCACAAACTTAAAATGTGGAATCTCAGGCCCATCAAATTCCCTCAGAAACCCTGAATATTGATAAGGGAAATAGAGGGAGACAGCTCAGATGTGCAGGTAGGACCTGAGCTGCTTCACACCAGGCAAATTTATCTTTTTACTTCCTTTTCGTATGAAATGAAGAACATTTTCTCCCTGGCAGAGTGCTGTGCCTGGGAATGCTGGGCTGGGAATGCTGACACTTCAGACAACTGCTTTTCCCTGTGCAATGAGGTGCAGGGAACAACCTCTGGCCCACTGCACTGCTGTGATTTAGGGGAGCTGTGTGGGCAGGGAGCAGCGAGTGGAGTTCATTAAGGCAGCCCGGTGCTGGGGCTGAGCTGCAGGAGCACCGGAGTGGGATCCCAAATTCCCCCAAAGCCGGTAAATCCCAGCCTGACGGTGCCTTTGGAGTGAGGCCAAGCTGGACACGGCCATAAAGGTTCATCTGCTGGTGTAACCTGAGCACAGCCTGGCTGAGCTGGACACCGGATCCTCGGGAGCTCATTATCCATCGGCTCCAGCCCTCGGGGTGTTTGTCCTGGGGGGATCCCAGCGTGGGCAGCGGGAAAGGGATTGGGATTCTGCCCCCCTGCTCAGGTGAGAGCCCACCTGCAGAGCTGCTCCAGCCCTGGGCACAGCACAGGGAGGGCCTGGAGCTGCTGGAGAGAGCCCAGAGGGGCACCAGGATGGGCAGAGGGATGGAGCAGCTCTGCTGGGAGGAAGGGCTGGGAGAGCTGGGATTGTTCACCTGCAGAGGAGAAGCTTTGGGGTGACCTCAGTGTGACCTTCCAGGGCCTGCAGGGGCTGACAGGAAACATGGAGAGGGACTCTGGGCAAGGGATGGAGGGACAGGACACAGGGAAGGGCTTCCCACTGCCAGAGGGCAGGGATAGATGGGATATTGGGAAGGAATTGTTCCCTGAGGGTGGGGAGGCCCTGGCACAGGGTGCCCAGAGCAGCTGTGGCTGCCCCTGGATCCCTGGAAGTGTCCAAGGCCAGGCTGGACGGGGCTTGGAGCAGCCTGGGACAGTGGGAGGTGTCCCTGCCATGGCAGGGGTGGCACTGGTGGGATTTAAGGTCCCTTCCCACACAAACCATTCCAGGATTCTCTGTGTGTATCTCTGGGATCCCACACAGCTCCGCTCAGGGGCCATGGCCAGCAGGGCATGGAGAGATCCCAGAATCCCAGGTTCCCTGAGGCTGGAAAAGCCCTCCCAGCCCATGGAGTCCCAGCTGTGCCCCATCCCCACCTTGTCCCCAGCCCAGAGCTCTGAGTGCCATGGCCCGGACTTCCTTCGGCACCTCCAGGGATGGGGACTCCAACCCCCCCTGGGCAGCCCCTGCCAAGATGTCCAAGTACAGCCAGAGAGAGGCCAAGGAACCTTCTCCCCTCCAGACAACTCACGGAGCCCCTGCTGCAGCCCCAGCCCTGAACTTGAGCTTTTCCATTCCACAGAAGCTCAGCAACCTCATCCTTACATCCCATGGGTCCCCTCCTGAGCCAGCTCCACATTTCCCAGCTCATCCTGTGGCCTTGGCATCCCTCCTCCCCAGCCCTGCTCCATGTGAAAGCGAGGCAGGAATTTTATTCTTCCCTAAGTAGATGATAGAGAAAGAAATACAACTTACACAGAAAATTCCAGCCCAAATGACATCCCATTGGGTTAAGGAATACCTGGCTGGAAAAGGAAAACTCCTATGAATGTGAAATCACTGCCTTACCTGCAACATCAGCCCTGCTCAGAGACAACTGTCAGACACACAAACACCAGTTTGCCAATTTTGCTTCATGATCTTGAGTCTCTGGAAGGCTGTTAAAATAGAAAACATATTTATTTCATCCATGCAGGAAAATCCAGCCCGGTAGTCTGAGCTGCTGTGATCCAAAAATCCCCTTTTCCAGGCAGCAACCCCAGGTTGTACCTCAGGAGCTGAAAGGAATCCACAACTGCAGAAACTTCTCACATTTGGAGTAATGAAAATCTCGCCACGCTGACTTAAGGCAATTCTCAGTTGTTAAATTTAATTTCCCATCAATAAATATAATTACCTAATTCAATTTCTGGCTCTTAATAAAAATGGTTTCCAATGTCGTTGGAGGCAGCAGCCCCAATAGCTGAGGCTCCTCAGGATTCTGGGCTGTGTAAATACAATTTCTGCAAGCAGATGGATTTTCCATGCAGATGGAGAAACACAAATTGGTACCAGTAGCTACAGCAGCTTCAAACACCTACAACCGGAAAAAAGATAAACAATAAAATTGCTGAGGGTTTTTTTTTTCTCTGTCACACTGAGAAAGTGAAATCTGTGGCTGTGCCTTTTGTTAATTTGACAAGGCTTAAGATGTTCTTTTCCACGAATTTAATTAGCTAAAATATATCCCCCCAGAAAAATTAGGAGTGTCCTCGAGGTGATGTGACACTCTGCAAACACTGGAGCTTCCTCTTGAAAGGGAAAATTCCTGCTTGGAATGATTGTGCAGATTTTAATGAACCCACTTGACCACAGCTCTGACAGCTGGGAGATGATTTTTCCTCATCTATTTGGATGTCAAAATGTTATGATGATGAAAGGCCTCAAGTTGCACCAGGGGAGGGTTAGACTGGATAATAGGAAAAATTTCTTCATGGAAAGGGTTGTCAGGCATTGGAAGGGGCTGCCCAGGGGAGTGGTGGAGTCACACCCCTGGAGGTGTTCAAGGAATGTGTGGATGTGGGACATGGAGAGAGGAGAACGTGGTGCTGGTGGGTTGGAAGGGATCTCAAATCCCACCCAGTGCCACCCCTGCCATGGGCAGGGACACCTCCCACTGTCCCAGGGTGCTCCAAGCCCCATCCAGCCTGGCCTTGGACCCTTCCAGGGATCCAGGGGCAGCCACAGCTTCTCTGGGCACCCTGTGCCAGGGCCTGCCCACCCTCCCAGGGAACAATTCCTTCCCAATATCCCATCCAACCCTGCCCTCTGGCAGTGGGGAGCCCTTCCCTGTGTCCTGTCCCTCCATCCCTTGCCCAGAGTCCCTCTCCATGTTTCCTGTCAGCCCCTGCAGGCCCTGGAAGGTCACACTGAGGTCACCCCAAAGCTTCTCCTCTGCAGGTGAACAATCCCAGCTCTCCCAGCCCTTCCTCCCAGCAGAGCTGCTCCATCCCTCTGCCCATCCTGGTGCCCCTCTGGGCTCTCTCCAGCAGCTCCAGGCCCTCCCTGTGCTGTGCCCAGGGCTGGAGCAGCTCTGCAGGTGGGCTCTCACCTGAGCAGGGGGACAGAACCCCAATCCCTTCCCCACTGCCCACGGGGCTTTGGATACCTGGGCAGAAAGATTCCTCCTTGGCCAAATTTTCTTCCCTGCTTCTCATTTCCCAGCCTGTGCAGAGTATCCAAGTTAACACTCCAGGAGTTGATTTTGAACTTCAGCTTGGGAATTGCACCAAAATTCAGGAAAAGAGTGACTGAAAGGCTGTGAACCAGGAAAAAGGTAAAAATCCATCACTGCCACTGGCTGCCACTTACAATCCCAACCATTCCTGTGAACCAGGAGAGCAGGAGAAAAGAGGGAAAAAAAGAGAATGAAGGCAGCCTTAAAAAAACTAAAAACCAGCAAACTTTCCAGAATACAAATCAGAGCTGAAACACAGCTGGTGTGGAGCTTTTAATTGTTTGTAAGGGAAGCAAATCCCCGTGGGCTGGGAAGATGGGACAGCTTGAGGTCTGAAGTCATTTACCAAGTCTATTGTTCTGAGGTGCCTCCAGGCAAAATCACTTCTCTCTTTGCTTGGCTTTTTTCTTTTTTTTTTTAATATTCTTTAGCTGTGGGAAGCATCATTAGAGCCTCCCCCGTTCAGATCTGCCTTTGTTTTCCTGGCAATTGGGCCGGTTCTGATGGAATGGGGAGGATGCTCCCAGCAGGGCAGGGAGCTGACGGCAGAGGGCTGGGCTGGCTGCAGCAGGGACACCTCCAAATTCCAACTGCAGGATCCTGCACATTCCCAGCCTCCACTTCCACGTCCTGGGAATTCATTTTCCAGATGAGCAAATCCAGTATTTGCTCCTTTTCCGTCATAGGGAGCCAAATGTGGAGCTCCATGGGGAGTTCCAGCCAGGAGGAAAAGGATAAATGCAATTTTGCCACCCAAATTTAAAGAGAATCTTCTTTTCATCTCGTTTGTCTCTCTGCACAAACAGGATTCCCTTCATGCTCTCCCTCCCCATTCCCAGTCACTAGACCCATGTCCCAGGTTTTCACTTGGAAAATTAAACTCCAGCCTCAGCCTCAAGGACAAGCCAGATAAAAGTGGTAAAAATGATGCCAAAAATCCCAGAAAGATGAGAAAACAAGGTAGGAGTCCCTCCTGGGGAAGGCTTGGGAATGTGGTAAAATGATTTTAAACTTCAGACACTCTGAACACCCAGGATTGATCCCTAGAGATCAGAGCCAAGAGAAAACAGGGAGAGCTCGTGATCCTGTTGGATATTTTCTCACTGTTCTTGGACTATTGGCATTTTCTGTTTTTGTTATTTAATGGCTAGGGTGACCTCTGGAATAAGGATGAGTTCTACAGGAAAATTGGGCATTTTCCCTGGAATTAATTCTGATACCATAGAATCATGGAAATGTTAGGGGTGGAAAAGGCCTTTAAGATCACCAACCAGCACCACCGTGGTCACCACTAAACCCTGTCCTCAAGTGACAGATCCATGTTTTTTAAACACTTCCAGGGATGACGACTCCACCACTGCCCCGAGCTGTCTGCTCAACCCTTTCCATTGGGAAATTGTTCCTAATATCCAATGTAATCCTCCCCGGACACAGATCCAACCCTGACATCTCCCACCTCCTCCCCAAGGTCTCCCCCTGTATATGAATATTCATATGAGGGATTAATCTGCTCTCTTTGGACTGAACAGAAAGTTCAAATAATTCCTCATTTGTGATCACTCTCCAATTAATGGGAAGAGTTAGAGACAACCTCAGTGTCCTATTGACCAGGATTAGTAGGAAATACAGAAAAGCAGGAGTGAACCCTTGCATAAAAATCATGGAGTTTTGGAAAGAGGAAAAATCTCCTTCACAAACCTGCAGCTGCCAACAGGCACGTGGAAAAGCTGATCCAGGTAATGGACTCTGCCGGGATGACCAGGAGGATTTTTCCTGAAGTTCTTCATCAGAGAGAGGCTTTCAAAGGAATGGTTGATCCAGGGCCACCTCTGAGCAGAGCTGGGCGTCTGCCGTGCATGGAATGAGGGATGGGGGACGTCGTTTCTTGCTGGGAATGTCCATCCCTGGAAGTGTCCAAGGCCAGGTTGGAGCACTCTGGGATAGTGGGAAGTGTCTCTGCCCATGGGTGATCTTTAAGGTACCTCCCAACCCAAACCAGTCTGGAAATTCCATGAGTCCCTGACAAATCCGTCCCAGATGTCCATGAATGTGCAGAGGGAATTCCCTGCCATGGAGTGGGCAAGGGAAGGTTCTGGAGCCAGGGAATCTGACATTGTGGATACACAGAACTTTTTCTCTCTTTTCTCGTCATTGATGGGGGCTCAGTGCCAGCTGGGAGCAGAAATTAATTCACATTAACCGAAATTCACAACTTCTGGGAAGCTTTTGACAACAAGAACACCCCCTCCCATCTCCCCTTCCCTCATCCTTTGTACTCACAGAGCAAACAGTGGCTCAGGACCACGTGTGTCCATCCATTCCAGAGCTGGAGCTGCTCCCAGGATCAGCTGGACACCCCTCATACAAAATCCCTCCTTGACAAGTTCCTGCTCTCCCCACACCTCCCTTTTATCTTGTGCTGGAGTGACAGGCCCTTGTTTATTTGGCACAAGGGGCTGTTTTTCATGGGAAAGTTGATGGACTTCTTGGCTTTTTCCTTTTCCTTCTTTTTGTCTTTCCCTTTTCCATAATTTATTCTTTAAAGATAACACCAGTGGCAGCCAAGAAATGCATCTGGACTATGACAAACTCGCACCATGCAGCTCCTTCACCACTCTGAGGAGTCTGTAATAAATGAGGTGCTTCACTCAGAGTACAGCCTGAACAGACAGTTTGGAAAGCAGGCAGAAATAACTGCAAATAAAGTGCAGTTTTTATAAAGTTATTTTTATAAATGCCACCAAGTCTGGGCCGGTGGATACTGTAGAAATATTATTCTCTGAATTTTCTGACTCTACATAAGTTTCTTCCTCATAACGCTCCTGACTCCTTGGGTATTATCTCAGAAAATGTAAATATCTGCTTAATTAGGTTTGGCTCCAGCTCTGCTGTGCATTTACCTGTTTCTAGGGAGAACATTTGATTATTCTGCTCTGAAGTGAGCGAGGCAGAGGCCAGGGCTGGGATTTCACTAGCAGGAGCAGCTCTGTGAAGTGGTGGGTGTTAAAGGACATCCCACCCCCGTCCCCTGAGCAGTGCGGGTTAGAGGGTGAGGACGGGCGGGTCTGGGGACTCTGCTGCTTAGGGAGGGGAAAGGGGACAAGAGAGGGGTCAAAACACCAGCCCAGGCGGAGTCAGGGACGCATCACAAAGCTCTCATGAATCGGGACAATCTGGTTCCTCACAGCCCCAGACAAAGGCTGTCCCTGCGGCTTATCCCACCCAACCTTTTCTCCCAGGATGGTCACAGTCCGGTGAGGCAGGGCAGTGCCGCTGCAGAGCACAGGACCCCCCCTCACCCCTCCTGCGGGCTTTCCGCACCCTGCCCGTGCGAGAGTGATGGCGTGGGGACACCAGCGCCTCCCTTGCCTCCGCAGCCGGGGATGAGCTGACTCTCCACGACTTTCACTAATTAATTACCCCTGGACTCTTCCGCTTCCGATACCTCCAGCAGCTCTGCAACTGAGTTAAACCCTCAAAGTGTTTTCCTTTGGGCTGGGTTTTTTCTTTTCCTCTCAGGCATTTCACTGTACAAAGCACAGCATCCCTGGAGGGTTCCTGCTCTGAGAGAGCCAATTGTCATTCCCAATCCACCTTCTTGCATCCATAAATACCTGCTGGAGTGAGTCCAGTGGAGTTCCCTGCTCTGGAGCCAGGATGGGAGAGCTGGGGGGGTTCACCTGGAGAAGAGAAGGATCCAGGGAGACCTCAGAGCCCCTTCCAGAATAATTCCAGAATAATTCCTGACCATCTTTTTCTTCTTTATCCAACATTTCACCGTTGACCTCTCGTTTCTTCTGAATAGAGAAAACTCCAGCTGCAATTATCTATGGGAACAAGCCAGGTTATTCCAGGGCTGCCCCTGGATACCACAGGACTACAAAAGCAAATGTTGAAGAGTTCAGAATCTGCCAGTTCCACACTTCAGATGCAAAGGAACACCAGAGCAGAAAACAGGGATTAAAAACTCTCCTTCTCAGAGGGTTTCCAAGGGCCTCTCAGCACTCAGAGAATCCCTGGTACTTCTCCTGTCTCAGGCTGACGTTTTATCTCCCTCCATTTCCTGTCTGTACCCTGGCAGAAAGGTGCCCTCACTAATCTGCCCCTGGAGAGACTGGACCCAGCAATGCTCATCAGAAGAGTTAATTGTCATTTACAGTAATTACGATGAACCATCTCATGGAAAAGAACAGTTTTCTCACAACAGACCCTACGGCCGATGGCTCCAATAAATGACTTCCACATGAACTGGACACTGTAAAAAACACCACAGAGTGGGTTGGGCTGGGAGGGACTCCAGTTCCCAGAATTCCAACCTCATTTTCGGGGGATATTTGATCACAGCAAGGGCCAGCAAAACAAGGCAATTTGGTCCAAAGCCTGGGAGTGCAGCATGGAAAAGACAACAGCATCTGATTTACTCACACAGCCTCAGAAATGTTTTTCACTCCAAGCTTGGCAGACAAACTGAGAACTCAACCCAGGCTCTCCAGCAGAGCTGTAGAAACAATTGATTTTTCAGTTCAGTAGCCAAATTGGAAAAGTAAATAGGTTGAAATTACCCAGAATGGGTTTTTTGTTGTTTTTCTCATTGAATTGAAACACAGGCTGAGGATCTGCTGCTTCTCCAGCAGCCTGGCCAGGAGGGTTTTCCAGCCAAAATGGGAGTGGTCAGGATGGGACACCTCGATTCCTTTGACCCTCCAAAAAAAGGGTTCTTATCATCACCTCACAACCTGTTTGGGAGGAGGTGGGTGTCCTTCTCCCTCTTGTTCCCAGGGGTTCCAGCACCTGGGAGAAGCCAGGGCCAGGTGTCCTCCCCCCAGCCCTCCCTCACACCAGGAGATGGAATTGTTCCTGATGGAATTGTTCCTGATGGAATTATTCTTGGCACCCAAAATCGTGCCTGCAGATCACCACAGGGACAAGGGCTGGGATCCCCCTGAGAGGGCAGGGAAAATCCCAAATCCCTGCACATGGAACCTGTCTTTTCCAAACGAAAACATGGGCTCCTCTTGTCTGGGGCTGAGGCCAACCACGGATCCCTCCAAAAGGGATAAGGACAGGGAAAACACGTGCCTGTGTTTCTCTGGAATGCTATCCCAGACTCCAGCAATTGCCAGGCACAGTTATAGCTTATTTAGCAGCCTCTGATGGATATATTTCCCAGAGTTTTATTCCTAAATCTGTTATTATCCATCACCTAAGAGGCCATCTTTCCCTTCCTGGATTTGGAATCCAGCCTATGGGGAAAAAAACCCCAAACCNAGCAGCCTCTGATGGATATATTTCCCAGAGTTTTATTCCTAAATCTGTTATTATCCATCACCTAAGAGGCCATCTTTCCCTTCCTGGATTTGGAATCCAGCCACTGGGGAAAAAAACCCCAAACCAAACCTCACAAAACAAAACAACGCCGAAAAAACTCCCAAAACAAATCCCACAAAACAAAACAACACAGGAAAGAAACCCAAAACAAATCCCCCAAAACAAAACAACACAGAAAAAACCCCAAGATAAATCCCTCAAAGAGAACCCCAACAAAACAAAATGGAAATTACAATTTTGCCAACATTTCTGATTAGATCCAGGAAACCAACAGCCCCAATCTCTCAGGTTTTGGATGGAAAAACAACCAACACACCAGAGCTTGAGTCGCACCTCTACAGCTGGAGCGGCACCACAGGATCCCTGAGGCTGGGAAAAAGCTCCAGGATCACCGAGTCCCAGCTGTGCCCATCCCCACCTTGTCCCCAGCCCAGAGCTCTGAGTGCCACGGCCAGGAATTCCTTGGGCACCTCCAGGGATGGGGACTCCAAACCTCCCTGGGCAGCCCCTGCCAAGGCCTGCCCACCCTTTCCATGAGGAAATTCCTGCTGGTGTCCAGCCTGCCCCTCCCCTGGCCCAGCCTGAGGCCGTTCCCTCGCCTCCTGTCCCTGTTCCCTGGGAGCATATCCCAAATCCCCCCTGCCTGCCCCCTCCTGTCAGGGGCTTGTGCAGGGCCAGAAGGGCCCCCCGGAGCCCCCTTTCCCCCTCTCCCTGGGTGGGCTGGGGCAGAAGGAAGCTGTGCACAGACTCCAGTCCCTGGCACCACCACATTCCCGGGAAGAACTGCAGAGATTGGCACCCACACAGAGCAAGGACATTTTGCAGGCAGGGAGATTGGAAAAACCAGCAGGAAGGAGCTGCTAACAGGGAATGGTTTTTCCCTGCTCAACCCAAGCAGAGAAGCAGCTGAAGTGAGAGCTCTCAGCCAAAGCCACTCACAACATTTAACTGGAAATAGCAAATAATTGCTAATAATTGCTGAAAAAATGATCTCCATTTTGAATTAGACGTGCAAAATATGTAAGTTCTTCTTTATCCTTATTAAGAAAGATAATGATCTTCTAAAGATAAAAAGAAATGCTTTACAAAACACTCAGAGATGCTCATTCCAGTATTTCCTTTAAACTAATCAAGTTCAAAATCCCAAGTTTCCTTTTATAAACAAGGTCATAAAATGCCTTAAAAATCTCCCAGGAAATTCATGGAAATTTATTCAGTCTGGTATGAGCGAGTAAATCTCTGTTATGCTTGTGGATCCTTCCCAAATACATGTACATTTTAATTAAGCCCATTAATTTTACAGGATTGCTTGCTTGTTTGTTGCTGGATTGTTGCTTTGAAAAAAAAAAAAAGCAGCTTTTTTCAATGGAAATTAAATCTGGAGAGCTTCAAAGTAAGTTTTTCTTCCAACCAACCCTGGAAACCACAAAATACTTCTTGCTGCACGAAAAGCTTGTTTTGTTTTCCTCATCTATAGCATATTAAGCAGAACGTGAAAAATTACTTATTTTATTATGGGCCCACTGAGAAAAATCCATGTGCTTCTTGAAGCTCAGTGTCAATTCCAAAGGATCCTGATCCATTAAATAATATCTAAGATTATTGGAGGAATTTCCATCTGTGCTTTGCAGGTCAGGTTTCCTAAATTTCTGATCATATCCTGATCTGGTTTGATTATTTCCAGCAACTTTTCTACCTCTGAAATTAGGTTTTATCTCCATCTTTGGCAACACTCAAAAATTCAAAACCAATTAAAACAGTCTCAAGGAAAAATGGGTGTTTAGTGCCCTGATTCCTCCTCATTTTTTCATGTTCCTGGGCTCAGGACCAGGATTGAATGCTTAGAATCCTAAAAACATGGAATGGTTTGGGTTGGAAGGGATTTTAAGGATCATCCAGACCCACCCCATGGGCAGGGACCTTCCACTCTCCTCCCATGTCACTCCAAGCCCTGTCCTGGAACTCTTCCAGGGATGGGTATCCACGATTTTTCCTTGGATATTATCCTCACTACTTACCCAAAAATCCATGCAAAACCCATCACACAACACAATTCAGTGAAGCAGACTTGAAAATCTTGGTGTTTCTGTGTAAATTACTGTCAGCACAGGGAAAAAAACACCCAAAAAACAACTTACTGCAGTGTAGGGACTTAAACTGTCAAAAGAATTCCTTGTGTCTTCATAAAGGTAACATAAATCATGGCAAAATCCATTAAATATCCAAAACAACTCATTCTCCAGGTTGTCTTTTTGCAGGCTGCCTGTCTGTGAGGAAAATGAAGAACATGTACATGAAGGAAATCATAATATCCAATATGTTATGGAGCCAAGCTGCATTTAAAACCACTGTGATTTGATTTTTGCTTGGCAGAAAAAAAACCCAAACTAACAAGGAAACCATGCAAATGCTTTGCTTTTGTTTTGTTGCTGCTAAATATGCTGGAAGTGTCTGACAAATGCCCGTAATGAGCTCACGTCTCCAGGTGCAGGGAAAGGGAGACTTGTTCAAGGCTGCAGGAAGTGGCAGAGCAAGGAAAAAAAAACTTGGGGTAGCAGGGGTAACAGCAGCAGCAAGGCTGCCTCGTGCAGTGAGGGATTTTGAGTGACTGCCTGTGTTTTCCTTTGAATCCCAGGTATAAACTGATTTTGGTTGGAAAACAATCCATTATCAAGGATGGTAAAGTCTCATGGCTTGTGAGGTTTGTGCCCTGTCAGGCAATAGCTCCAAGGGAACCAGATCCCAGAATCCCAGACTGGTTTGGGTGGAAGGGAATTTGAAGCCCACCCAGTGCCACCCCTGCCCTGGGCAGGGACACCTCCCACTATCCCAGGGTGCTCCCAGCCCCGTCCAGCCTGGCCTGGGACACTTCCAGGGATCCAGGGGCAGCCACAGCTGCTCTGGGCACCCTGTGCCAGGGCCTGCCCACCCTCCCAGGGAACAATTCCTTCCCAATATCCCCTCTATCCCTGCCCGCTGGCAGTGGGAAGCCATTCCCTGTGTCCTGGCACTAACCCCTGTGGAAGGAAGCCCTGCCCACAGCAGGGGTTGGAACTGGGTGATCTTTAAGGTCCCTTCCCACCCAAACCAGTCTGGGATTCCATGATCTCCACTTCTTACCTTGAGCCCTTGGCAATCCCTCCTTTTCCTGTGTGGCACATCATGGAAAGAGCTCTTCCACTGCCACTCCAGACATCCCAGCCAAGGGAAAGCAGGAGTTTGGGTGTCATCCTTCAGGAAGCAGCTCCAGGCTCACCAGGCTCCGTGCCCAGGCACACACAGGAGTTTTCAGCCAAGACATTTCGAGTCAAACCTGCTGTGAATCCACAGCTTTTCCCACTCCCAGATCCCAAGGCAGATGTTCCCAGCAGCTGTGTGCTCCTGTCCTGGCTCCCCCAGCTCCTGAGGGGCCACAGATGGGCTGGAAGGGGGGATCCCTGTCCTTGGAGCTGCTGAGGGGTTCCCACACCTCCAAGGACTCACCTGCTCCACTCCATCGCGAGGAGCACTGAAAAACCTTACCCTCAACCTTTATCCTGCCCAATTCCACGCTCATTTCTATGGATAATCCACTCAGCACGATGTGGGATGGGGCTCCAGACCCTCAGCCACAGGGAGAGGGGCGATGCCTTTCCCTGAACACAGGATTCGTGCCGTGGACATGTGGGCAGGCAGCAGAGAGCCAGGAAATTATTGGCAATGTGAATTAAAGGCCGGTTTGATACAGCTGGAGTCTGAACCTGCTCTGAAAGAGCTGCTTCAATCACAGCCCTCGCTGGAAAATAAAGCTGGGACAACACTGAGGGGGAAATATAATAAATGTAGTAGTGATGAGCCTGGAGAGAAGGAGGAGGGAGCCTGGCTCCACTGCTGGGATGAATGGGAATGGCCCCCTCGAGGTGGGGTGGGAGCCTGACACCCAACACTGAACCCACCGTCAGGATGTTGCAAAATAACAGCACATGAAGACATAGTTTTGTATGTTAAATTATAGCTAAGTGCTATCTGTTTAAAAATATATAATAGAATAAAATAGACTATAAATAGATACAAGTTCTAGGCCTCGTTGGGGGTGAGGTGTTTGCTCGAGCACAGAGCAGCAGCTCTGGGCACATCCTGCAGCTGGACATGAAACCTCTGAGAGCAAATAAATCCCAGAATCCCAAATGGTTTGGGTGGGAAGGGACCTTAAAGCCCACCCAGTCCCACCCCTGCCATGGGCAGGGACACCTCCCACTACCCCAGGGTGCTCCGGAGCCCATCCAACATCCCTTGAACACTTCCAGGGATGGGGCAGCCACAGCTGCTCTGGGCACCCTGAGCCTGTGGTACGGAATGTGGTAAAACACCTAAAGTAGCAAAGTTCAAGTAAAATGTTCTGAAATATTATTTAAAGTAAAATTAAAATCACTGCCAACTGAGAGCAAACCCGAGCTCCAAAGCCTTGAAGTTCTCCATGCTGCAGCCCCTCGGGGTCTCCTGCCTCCATGGGTGCAGAGGGAGAGCATCCCAGAGCAGCTCCAGGCTGGATCCACACAGGAGCTGGTCTCGATGATCCACGTGGGTCCCTTCCAGGATATTCCAGGAGTTCTCCTGCCTTGCACTGCCACCTTCACCTCCCAGGTGCACACACCACTCCTGGCTGCTGACCATCCAATCCCATTTCCTTTTTGTGGCATTTCAGTGTCCGAGGTCCCTTTTCTTGGCTCTCCCCTTTCCTTCACCAGAAAATAAATGTTTCTTGTAATCTGCCTGAGAACAAAAAAAAAAAAGAAAAGGTTAAACTGAAACTCACAGAAATATGGAACAGCCTGAGTTGGAAGGGATCCACAGGGATCATGGAGTCCAAACTCCTGCACAGGACACCCCAAAAATCCCACCCTGTGCCTGGGAGCGTTGTCCAAACTCAGCAAAGTCTTGTCCATGGTGAATTAATTTAATGTTAGGAAGACAAAACCTCAGTCCTACACAATTTCATCTCCCCCACTGCAAGTCCAGGCCTCAGAAATTCTGCAAAAATCCCAATTCCTCCTCCCAGCCTCACTCTAAGCCCTCAGAACAATTGCTACTCTCCATTTCCAGCTCTTCGCCCAAGGCTCCTAAAACATCATCTGGGAATTTGGGAGCCCCATTTGAAACAAATTGTTTTAATTAATCCAGTAATTTCCAGCCCCGAGAGATGTAAACTATTAAAGAGTTGCCAGGAGGGAGATCCACTAAGGGAGAGCACTGAGCAATTAGAGCCAATCTGCTGCAGGTTCTCCGGGAAAAACAGGCTGGAAAAGCAGAGCCAAGGGGTTGTGGATCAGCAGCTCCAGCCTTTCCTGGAGCACAGGTTGCTCCTCCCACAAAGGCTCAGCGAGTGCAATTCATCTCCTCAGTCCTTCGGATGGAAGAGGAGGGATCACAAATAAAAGGAATAAATCTCCTCTCCGTTAAGCAGCTCCTCAGAACAGCGGGCAGAGAACCAGGCGGGCAGAGGGAATTGTTTTTCCTCGTGGAAGTGAAGTCTCTGTCTCAGGCAACTCGAGTGTGTTTGTCCCAGACACCCAGGACTTCAGGAGGGTTCGTTTGGGATGTCCCACGATTCAGGGGTATTCAGAAAAAGCAAGTTCATGTGTTCTTTCTCCCGTAAAAAAAGGATGTTATCCAACCCAAAATCAGATTCTTGAGGGCTTCCCTGGAAAGCTCAATGTCAGCCAAAGGAAAAATGGAAGAAGCTTTTTTTTTTTAATTACTATACTTATTTTCAATTTGCAAATGGAAAGAAAACAAGGATATCCAACAACCACCACCAACAACCAACAATAACAACTTGAACAATTTATCCAAGAGCCACCTGCCTTCTTCCAAAATTAACTTCCCCTATGATCATTTCTAATTCCGGACTATGCACAAATTAACAAAACCTCAGAAGACAAAATTTGCTTCTTGTGACAAAGGTCAAACATTTTTAACCAACAGTTGTTTCATGTTTCAGGGTTGAATCTATGCCATAAACGTGGCTTGAAGGAATTTTCATTCTGTTCTGTCCCATGGAATGATTCCTGTTACAAGGAAATGTTGGATTAGGTTTAGAGCTCCAGGTATCCAGCTAGAAATCAACCAGACATTAGCATCTAAAAATAAATCTATTTGCATTTCTCTGGTCTGGTCTGGAGATTCGTCTGCTGTAGTATAGAACCAGAGAATCCTGGAATGGTTTGGGTGGGAAGGGACCTCAAAGCCCACCCAGTGCCACCCCTGCCATGGCAGGGACACCTCCCACCATCCCAGGGTGCTCCCAGCCCCATCCAGCCTGGCCTTGGACACTTCCAGGGATCCAGGGGCAGTCACAGCTGCTCTGGGCACCCTGTGCCAGGGCCTGCCCACCCTCACAGGGAACAATTCCTTCCCAATATCCCATCTAAATCTCCACCTTTTCAGTTAAGTCCTATTTCAGCATTTCACGGACTCACCATTTTCAGGAAAAGCACCCTACTCTGGAAACCAGGAGATCAAGTTTTCACTTTTAGGTGCCATCATCTCACTGAAATAATCCAGAAGGATCTGTATTGGGAAACACACACACAAATTAATTAAAAGTCATTTTTGCTACGTGGATTGCTGGTGTGGAAAACAATCCCGTTTCAGAGCGAAAAGGAAAAGCATGGGAGCCAACTTCCTGAGGGGAAAAAGTAAGAAAAAAAAGTCAAAATCCCACCAACCTTTTTCCAAGTAAACTCCCCCATCTATTTTCTGTAAACACCATCCAGTTTTCCCTTGGGTTCCTGTTCAGCAAGCACAGAGCCTCTGCCCGTGCCCCCCAGCCCCAGCAGGGCAGCACATCCCTGCGCGGAACTCCCGGCAGCGCCGCGGGCTGCTGCCGACAGCCAGCAGGGGACGAGCGGGGCTCTTCTTCACAACGCCCTCCTCGCCTCATTCCAAGCCCATTAATCCACGAGGGACGTGAAGCACCACTGCCGGGTGGGGTGCGTGAGGCCCTTCTCCCGGCGTTTGTTAGTGCCAGTGTCTCTGAGGGCGCGGGTGCCCAACCCCAGCGGGCCCTGCTGCAAGAATTAAACCGTGTGGAGCAGAATTACTGCGGGTGGAATCCCCGGCAAATCGAGCCTCTTAAATTCCACTGAAGGATGTTTAACCAGACATTCCGCAAGGGCAAAGAGATAAATTAAGGGCTTGGGTTTTTGGTTTTTTTTTTTTTTTAAGGACGGCAGGAGAATACTAAACAGGGAGCGTGAGGGACGTGTTGTAGCAAAATGTTTTGCTTTATTTTTAATTTAAATGTGGTTATAGAGATGGAGAGCCTGGAGGCATCAACCAGTGCCAATCAAAGCTTCCATAATGATTAAGTCTTCTGAGCACACCCAAATCACCACTGCCCAGCACTGCTCCACTCAGCTGAGGAGGAGTTTTTTCAGCACAGCCATGTACAAAGTTGCTTTTTTTCTTTTTTTTTTAAGTATTTCCAAAAAAACCCCATGATTTCTCTTTGGCAGAGGAACCCTTTGAAGCGGCCCAAATAGCCTTTGAAGTGAAAATAGAGAAGTCATTTCGTATTCATGCACCCATTTTCCCTCCCCCTTCCCAAAAACGAAGGCGTAGAACTTTGTGAAAAATTTATATCCTGAAATAGGAGGCCTCAGCTTGTGACATCAGAAGCGTTCAGGGGAACAAAATGGCACTAAAATGGAAGTGGAGACGTCTTTGGGTGGAAATCAAAGACCCTGGCTGGAAATGCTGGTTAATTAGTGCAGATGAAGAGGCACAAACTGGAAGTCAGAACGTTGCAGTGTGGAAAGTTCAGGAAGCATTAAAGGGCTGGTAAATCTGTCACTGTTTGGAGCTCACTTAGGAGCCTAAAAGATTTATTAAACCTCAGTGAAAGTTGCTTTTCTCAGTCACAAGGGCTATTAAGAACTCCTGGAAGTGGTAGATGCCACACAGTCCATTAGCAGCAGGATCTTAACGCTGTTCTCTTCCTCCTTCCATTCCCATAAATGTGTTTCTCTCCTCTAATATTTCCTAAGAGGCTCCCATGCCACAGATTTTCCCATGTACATCTTCCCTCAGCCTCGGAAAAAAATGAGTCTGGCTGATCTCACACAGAAACTAAAAGTTTTAAGGTGGTTCTCTGTGGAATGATGAAAAATCCCACAGGTTCCAGAAGGCCATTGGTAAATACAGGCTTCTGCTTCCATAAAAAGCAATTTATTAAATACAAATGTTCAGCAATGTGAGGTGTTTTACTGCTGCAAATCCAATAGTGCTCGAAACACACCCTGAAGTCAATAACCCAGCAGTAAAAGCAGCAGCACACACACAAATGGCTCCTCTGATTCCACAAGCCACCATTTCCTCCCACACAACATTCCCATCAAAACATCACCTTCAAATTTTTACCTGAGCCGTCCAGTCGAAGAAAAAGTGACTTGATTGTTTATTTTCACTTTTTGGTTTGTTTTTTTTTTTTTTAATCATTCCTCACCACTTTAATCCCTTTTCATGTATATTGGATGTTTAGGAAGAGGGAGATGTTCTTCCTGGGGAAAAAAAAAAAAAAAAAAGGCAAATAAATCATGCAGCAGGAAAGCTCATAAATCTGCATTTATATTGGAAGTGAAACTAAACTCACCAGAGGTGATTTACTGCCTCTAATAATGAATGTGACTCCCAGGTCCTTAGATTTTTATTAGCGTGGTGAAAGAACTTATTTTATGTGCAAATATTTAAATACTTGTAGAAAGCAAATGTAAAAATATTGCAAATATTAAACATCCAATTACCTCAAGTTATGTGAAAATTCATTGAAAAATAATTTCCTGCCTGCAGAAAAAAAACATTGCCAAAATGTGAAGGTTCTGCTTTGCCAGGGAATCCACTGAATTTGATGGCTTTATCTGGAGACTGAATGGGGAAATCGTGGCATTTCCCACAGAACTTTTGGACAGGACAAGTCTGGGGTTTCCTAATGAATCATGGAGTCATTAAGGCTGGAAAAGAGCTCCCAGAGTCCAACTGTTCCCCAGCACTCCAAGGCCACCACTGCCCCGTGTCCCCAGGTGCCACATCCAGGCTGCTTTGAAATCCCTGTGGGAATGGGAACTCACCACTCCCTGGGCAGCTGTGCCAATGCTTTGCCACTCTTCCAGTGAAAAAATTCTCCCTAAAATCCAACCTGAGCCTCACCTGGAGCTACTTGACCAATGCCTTCCTCACCCTGAGCAGAACCTGAGATTTGGTGATGGTTTGGAGCAAAGCTCTGGACAGGAGCAGTGGAGAGCCCTTACCCTCACCTAGGGATCATGGATTTGTTCTTTCCTGAGGGATGCCAGGATGAGAAGGACATGGAAGCGTTGGAGCAAGCCCAGAAGAGGCCACGAAGTTGAGAAGAGGACTGGAGGACCTTCCTGGTGGAGACAGGCTGGGAGAGCTGGGGGTGTTCAGCTGGAGAAGAAAAAGTTGTGTGGAGACCTCAGAGCCCTTCCAGGACCTGCAGGGGCTGCAGGGGAACCGGAGAGGGACTCTGCATCAGGAACTGGAGGGATGGGACAAGGGGTAATGGGGACAGACTGAAAGAGGGGAAATTGAGGTTGGATACTGGGAAGGAATTGTTCCCTGGGAGGGTGGGGAGGCCCTGGAATAGAATTCCCAGGGAAGCTGTGGCTGCCCCTGGATCCCTGGAAGTGTC
Organism: Atrichornis clamosus; assembly: GCA_013400975.1. Classification (NCBI taxonomy): domain Eukaryota; kingdom Metazoa; phylum Chordata; class Aves; order Passeriformes; family Menuridae; genus Atrichornis; species Atrichornis clamosus. The sequence goes on along the minus strand of WBMZ01013503.1, from coordinate 47,594 downwards.
CAAGGCCAGGCTGGACGGGGCTTGGAGCAGCCTGGGATGGTGGGAGGTGTCCCTGCCCCTGGCAGGGGTGGCACTGGGTGGGATTTCAGGTCCCTTCCAGCCCAAACCATCCAAGATTCCACAATGGTGGAAGGTGAGGGTGACCCTCAAACACCGCGAGCTGCTCCACAAATAAACCAGTGGTCCCAAGGGTCCTGCAGCCAGAAGATGCAAGTTCAGACAATTCCCTGCAAAACAAAGCAGAAAACCCTATAAATGTTCTCACTTCACATCTCCTGTGGTCAGACCACAACCACCAGGACACAAAAGGCCCTCCCCTCCTCCAGAGTCCGGGTGATTTGGAACCATTTGAGTTTAGCTCAAACCAAAAAGAATGGGAATGGCACTGACACTTCAGCTGTGCACCCTCAGCACAGGAGGATGGCAGAGGATTCCTGTTGGCTTTATGTGATTTGGGTTGATCACTCTGTGCCTGCTTACCTTAAACAGCCAGCTCTGATGCTACTTTATTTTTCAGAGCTCCAATAAAGAAAATGCAGCAATTTTGTAAATTATAGCCCCGCAATCGATAGCTCCATTTTCAGTGTGCTTATCTCTTGCTTAAATCCAATCAAACACTTTCCTTAACAGCAAACCATCCAAAAACCTGACAGGACAAGACTCTGAGGGAAATCTGAGATATGATTTAACGTGATTGCAAAATGTTCTTGCCAAAAGTTGATACAAGTCCAAGGGAACAAGGGGCTCTCCCAGCCCTCCCCAAGGAGTTAGCACAGAATTCCATCAGTTCAGCAATTGGGGAGGCAGACTTCCATACCCAGAATTCCCATCATTCCCCCATATTTGGATTATTACAAACTGGTTTGGGTTGTGAGAGACTTTAAAGCCCACCCAGTGCCACCCCTGCATGGACAGGGACACCTCCCACTATCCCAGGGTGCTCCAATCCCTGTCCAGCCTGACCTGGGATACTTCCAATAACTTTAAGCTTTGAAACGTGACTTTAGAAGCCTAAAATGAAATGCCACCGAATTTTCCAATGAGTGGGGTGTGCCACAGGCACCTCACCAGGCTGTTCCTCTGCTCAGAATGCTGCCTGGTCAGAGCCTTGGAGCTTTATCTGAAATAAATGTTAGATTTTATGCTCACCTTCCCATTAACTGCCACGAGAAACTTAACTCAGATTAATGCCTGTTTATACATTTTAATTGTATATTAAAGTGTGTTTTGTGGCTACATCAGAAACATCAGTGGCATATTAACTTACATTAGCTTTAACAACAACAAAAAACCCAACCCACCATTGGCACACTGGCAATTATTCTGCAATTATATGGAAATTACATTACCCACTAATTGCTCTGACAGGTGCCTAATTGCTTCTCTAAATAGGGGGGTGAGGCTTTACCCCTGGGTTTTCTCAATTATTGTGCTTGACCACCTTTCCTTCAGGCAATGAAAATATGAAGCTGCCAAGAAGCAGCTTCTGTTCTGCTGGGGGCTTTCCCCAACCCAAATCCAGGTGCTCCTTCCCCCAGCCCTGTCCTGTGCATCCCCCAGCTCGGTGCCACTCACCAGGGACAACCCCCTGCCCCTGAGGCTCTCAAAGCTTTTCCAAGTCTGACCCTGAAGCATCCGTGGTCAAATTCCAGCAGCTTTTTAAGGAAATGAGGGTTGAGAAGGGGACTTTGACTTTGATGTGCCTTGGTGTTCTTAGAGGTCTTTTCCCACCTTAATGATTCCATGCCTGGCACATTCCCAACCCTCACCGTGACTGTGTCACTGAGTAAAACCTCCCACACCTACTCCAGGTGTAAATGCTCCCATTCCAAGCACAGATAAATAAATATCTTTGTGTGGGTGTGTTATTTATCTCCTTTAATTTGAAGATTCTCCTTACTACACTGTGAGGAAAAAGGTACCTTGGGAAGACACACCCTTGGGAAGACACATCCATGAGGAAAATGAGGAATTTGCTCTCTCTGAGGGCTCCTGGATATTTACCTTAGGTCTGTCCAGGACAGGACAAACTCCTTTCACGGGACCATGGAATCGTTAAGGCTGGAAAAGGCTTTTGATATCAGCAAGTCCAACCATCAACCAGCACCACCACCCTGTCACCACTCACCTCGTCCTGAAGTGCCGCACCCACGTGGTTTTGGGGGCATTCCCAGCTCCACAGCGTTCCTCAGCAGGTCTGGGGACACCTGGAGGCTCCTGAGGCCGCGGCCAAAGCGGCCTGGGCTGTGAGGGCAGAGTGGGAGCAGGCAGCAGCAGAGCCCCAGGGGTTCCCGGTGCAGAGGGAGCTGCCTCAAAGCAGGGACAAACCGCAGGGAAAGCGCCCAGCGCGGTGGGGTAAAGCGCCTCCCTGCCGCTGGTCAGTGAAAGCCTTTCCATGGAACCACTGGGGATGGAAAAGCCCTCCAGGACCACTGAGTGCAACCTGTGCCCCATCCCCACCTTGTCACCCAGCCCAGAGCACTGAATTCGGGATATTTTACAGTTCTGTGACTCTCTACTGTCCTTCCACAGCCCCAGCCATGGAGCACTTCCCTAGAAAAGCCATTGGATGCACAGAGTAGCACAACTCCCATCTGCTCCACTCGGCCTCACCCTGGAGAAGCTTCCCAGGCTTGTTTGCAAACACAATAATGCTGGAAAGCAAATGCCACCTCCTGCATGCAAATGAGGGCATTTCCTGGGAGATGGTGACCTTTGTTTTCCAGTCAGACATCCCCAGCTGGAGCCCAGGATTATCTCTACATCCCAAGGTGTGTTTCATCTGAAATGCAAAGCGTTCCTTTATTGCAAAATGCTTGAGAGGGAAGAAAAGGAGTTTGTTTCCCTGGGACTCAGAGCTGTTTGCACGACTTTGAGATCTTTAGAGGTGATTTACAACTCCTGCACTGCGTCCTGGAGAGAGAAACAGGGAGACTGTGCTGGCTCTGCCTGCCATTATCCCCACCAGCAGTTCTAGCAGGGAATCATGGAATGCTTAGGGTGGGAAGGGACCTTAAAGCCCATCCGGTCCCACCCCTGCCATGGGCCGGGACACCTCGCACTATCCCAGGGTGCTCCAAGTGTCCAACCCGGCCTTGGACACTTCCAGGGAGCCAGGGGCAGCCACTCTGGGTTTGTTGGTTAAACCCACTCAGAGAGAAAAAGATAAATGTGACTAGAAAGGAAACACTTCCCAACCCTCCTCTTCCCTGGAATGCTGGTCCCCAAGTGTCCCACTGACATCCCAGGGAGAGCCAGCAGGAAGCAGGATGGGATGAGCTGAGTCTGCCTGGTGAGAGACTGAGGATCTTCAGTGAGGGGAGGAATCCATGGAGGAAAAAAACCTGCTCTCAGATGGAACGGAATCCCAGAATCCCAAATGGTTTGGGTTGGGAGGGACCTTAAATCCCACCCAGTGCCACCCCTGCCATGGCAGGGACACCTCCCACTGTCCCAGGGTGCTCCAAGCCCCGTCCAGCCTGGCCTGGGACACTTCCAGGGATCCAGGGGCAGCCACAGCTTCCCTGGGAATTCTATTCCAGGGCCTCCCCACCCTTACAGGGAACAATTCCTTCCCAATATCCATCTATCCATGCCCTCTGGCAGTGGGAACATATTCCCATTGTCCTGTCCCTCCATCCCTTGTCCAAAGTCTCCCTCCATGTTTCCTGCTGGCCCCTTCAGGTCCTGGAAGGTCACAGTCAGGTCCTTCCAAAGCTTCTCCTCTCCAGCTGAACAACCCCAATCCTCCCACCTTTTCCTCACACCGGGGGTGCTCCGGCCCTCTGATCAACTTGTCATGTTGAATACAAAATGTAAAAAAGCCTTAATGAGGGAATCCAAGGATTTGCAGGAATCAGCTGCAGGGCACTGGGCTTTCTTGTTAAGAGCAGCAGCCTTGCAAAAATGTCACACAACAAATAGCACAGCAAAGCAACATTACAGCAAAATTAATTCAATGCTGCACTACAACATGTCTCATTTGACTACTGGAAATCTCCTTCTGTGCCTCCCAGTAGTTACTGCATGAAAAACAAGCAAAAAAAGGGTGTATTGCTCTCACATCTGTCCAGAAATCCGAGTGCTGCTGCAGTGCTTCATTCAAACAGGACAAAACCACAATTTCTGCATCAAAGCAGGAATGATCTTCATCAATCCTGCTGCAGCCACTGCAAACACAGTGTTTGTGCTTCTTATGACAAATACATCTTAAAATATTCATGTTCTAGCAAAAATTCTCTTCTTAAACACACAATTAACTCCCTGAGCCCAGCCTAATGCAGACAATGGACACGCTCAGTGATGGAGGCCAAACAAATAATAGACGTAAACAGCAGCTTCATTTCATGGAAAAGCTGCCCTGAAACAGCTTGTGATAAATCTAAAGTTTTCTAGGACCGGATCCAGTGGCCTTCAGCTGATCCCTCCTAATTGTAAGAACAGCAAACACGAGCAAGGTTATTTTGCCTGCACCTCCTTATTTCTGTATTTTAATGGTTAGCACTTTTTCTAAGCCCATTTGTAGCTTTTGCACTGTGCAGTGGTTACAGTTCCCTCAATTGAAGTATGAACTGCGTGAAAAAAATGCTGTCTTTTGTTGTTAAACCTCAGTCTTTCCAGATTGTTAAATTACCCCATTTTATGCACAAAATATCTGCTGTGTTCCATGTCAAATCAAGCATTACCAAGGCACATTATGCCTCTGTACACAGCAGCAGGAGCAGTGTTTATCCTGGGCTAGGAACCAATCCTTTCCTGGATTTCTTTTTGTTTCTTCTGTACAGTTTAATTCTCTCAAATTAAGTTTGACATAAGTTTAATTCTCCCAAATGAAGTTTTACACAAGATGCTGAATTTTTGCAGGACTTGCCTGGAATGTGGCTTTAATTGCAACACTCCAGGATCTCCTCTCTGTGAATGTGGAGCTCAAGAAAAACAAAAAATTTGGGGATAGTGGAAGGTGTCCCTGCCCCACTGGATGGGCTTTCAGATCCCTCCCAACCCAGTCTGGGAAAAGCCTTTCCAGAAGCTTGTCCACACATGTAAACTACCCCCAAATTCAAAATGTGCAACTAATTTCATCTGAGAAAAAGACAAAAACATTTCTTCTAAGCATCCGAGTTTTGACACAAACACTTCTTAAATTTCCAAACTTCAGTGGAATGACGTGCCTGAGGTACAAGAAAATTGCTGTCCTCAGTGAAAGGATGAAAAGGATTCCAAGTTTTTGGTGAAAAGTCCTTCAGCAAATGAGTGACGAGCCCAGAACAGAAAACCAGAACGACCAATTCTTCACCTTCCATCACTGAAGGCAGTGAGGGGTCAGGACAGCTCTCAGGCCTTAAAACCCAACCATTTACAAGATTGATCTGAGGAGTGCTCCGTAATTCCAACCTGGAGAGCGTTAAGGGAAAAGCTACAAAAACAGATTAAGGGATTCGACAGAAGCACCACAGAGCGAGGTCTGCAGAGGTCACAGCACTGAGTTTATCACAGAGGGGGTGAAAGGGGCACTTTGATCACAGTTTAAGAAGCCAAAAAGGATTTTAAAAGGCTGCTGGAGCCAACACTTCATCTAGAGGAGAACACGTATCCATTTCCAGGGGTTACAAGGGGAAAAGTGCCAGAACTGCAGTGGAAAAAAAGCAACACTTGAAGCAAAGTTGTGAATAATTAATGACTGCAGAAAATTACCAAAGGTTCTCGTGGATGCTGCCCTGCCAGAGGTCTTTAACACAAGGCTGAGTGTGTCTTTACAAGAAATGTTCCAGTTCAGCCAGAGCTGTTGGACTGGAATTCCCTCAGGGAAATCCCACAGCCTGTGTGGTGCCCTGGCCAATCCGCAGGGTCCCGACCTGGATGGGCCTCAGCACAAAACTAAAACCAAATTTCTACAAATTGTTTTTTTCATATACTATTGGAAAACACAAGGAAACACTCCAGGTAGAGAATACTCCCATTTAAAAAATGTCATGGCTGGCAGTGCAAAGAGCCAGTGAACTCCCTTGCTGCTGCCACAGGAGCCATATTCCCATTTTCGGACCACATTCCCACCCCTCCAAATGCACCTCAGCTCTTCACAGGAGGGCAGGGACCAGGTGTGACCCAGCCCAAGTGTGAGAGAGAATCACCCGGGCTGTGAAGTCATCTCCTCTTCCCCGCCTTTCCCAGCTCCCGGAGCCCCTCCGGCTGCACCAGCAGCCTGGCCAGCCTCCCGCTGCTTCGGGAGCCCCTCTCCCACACAGTCGGCCATCCCCAGCTCCATCCAGCCCTAATTGCCTCGCCCTGAATGGATTCATGAAGGCAATCACTGCTGTCATCTCGTGTGCCGGCTACAACCAACAACAACAAATTACTGCCAACCTTTCCCTCCTGAGCCGGCCTGCCCAGCCCGTTCAGCAAAGGTTGCTTGGCTGGTTTGGGTGCTCCTTATCTGCACGGGATCTCTGGAGTGAAAAGCAAGTGAACAAGTGCCTTGCCATCAGTCAGTGACTTCATTTTCCCCTGATGAGTTCTCAGATTTGTCAATTAAACAAGCACTGGTGCTCCTGATTTATAGCAGGGAGGTTTTGGCCACGAAGACGTTTCATCCGTGGGCAAATCTGTTTTCTATCCAACAACTTGTCAGCGTTCTAAACCTCTGCCAAGGGCTATTATTGATGGGAGAAGGCAAAACCAGCACGGAGAAGCCAAAATTTTGACATTACACACCGGAAAAATCGCAGCAGCCGTAACAGAATTGTTATCTGAGAGGGAAACGTGCTTGGATATGAATTTGATCAAAATTCAAAAGCAGCTTTTGCCCAAAGTAGGGGTTTTACACCACATCTTAGCAGGGAGGTACAAAATTAGCACAGAAAATGTCACAGAATCATGAGGATTTTTGCAACTCTTAACAAAGCCACAGAGACGATTATATATAAATAAATATATAAAAATATATATAAATATTTTCTACTGTACCTCGAATTTGGTGTTGAGGCCTGCAGACCACAGAGCAAAGCAGTGAAGTGGTGCCACAGCAGCTGGACCCAGAGCAGCTGGGAGGAGTTCCCAGCCCTGGTGGCTCTGGGGCAGCTGCTGAGCCATCTCCGTGTCCCCAGTTTTGTGTCACAGCCCTGCTCTGAACCCCCCAGAGACTCAGCCCCTCCCAGAAAGGTCTGCAGTGACACCTGAACATGAGCAAATTGCACTAATCCTGGGAGTGAGTGGTCCCTCTAGAGAAAAAACATTAATTTTTTGCAGGATTCACTCAATGCATGATTTATTTCTTGCCATGGTTCTGTTTGTGTTGTCTCCACGTGGGACTGAGAGCAGGGAATGCTCCTGAAGGCCCACCAGGACCCTGGAATTTGCTGCAGGTCTTCACTGTTTGACGAGTGATGAGAGGTTACCTGCAGTGCGGAAGCTGAGATCTTTGGGAAGCACTGGGATACACATTTCCAGTTATTTTTGGTGTTGCAGAGGACAGAACCAGCTGCACCAGGAAGCGGTGTTGGATCACCTCGGGAACACCGGTGTGTGGATCCCCTGGGCTCTTCTGGAGGTGTCAGGGAGCAGGAGAGCGGGGAAAACCACGCCCAGCCAAGTGCATTCCATGCCTGGATGTGCCCCTGGGGCCGTTCCTGCTGAGCAGGAGAGCTCTGCAGGTGACAGCAGGACCGTGAGGGCTGCTCTGCTCTGATAAGGAACAAGTCTTGTGCGTGAGGGTGGTAAAACACGGGCACAGAGGAGCTGTGGCTGCCCCATCCCTGGAGGAGGCACCGGGATGGGCAGAGGGATGGAGCAGCTCTGCTGGGAGGAAAGGCTGGGAGAGCTGGGATTGTTCACCTGCAGAGGAGAAGCTTCGGGGTGACCAAGCTGTGGCCTTTCAGGACCTGAAAGGAGATGGAGAGAAAGGATTTACAAAGGGTGGAGGGACAGGACACAGGGAACGGCTTCCCACTGCCAGAGGGCAGGGTTGGATGGGATATTGGGAAGGAATTGTTCCCTGGGAGGGTGGGGAGGCCCTGGCACAGGGTGCCCAGAGCAGCTGTGGCTGCCCCTGGATCCCTGGGAGTGTCCAAGGCCAGGCTGGACGGGGCTAGGAGCACCCTGGGATGGTGGGAGGTGTCCCTGCCCATGGCAGGGGTGGCACTGGGTGGGGTTTGAGGTCCCTTCATCCCAAACCTTCAGTGATTCCCAGATCCAGCTGGGCTGTGGGCCTGGCAACCAAACCCCACCCACCCTCTGCCTGCCCGTGCTGGCAGGGCTGGACTCCTCCTTTCCATGATGTTATGCTTCCATTTTCCCAATTGTTGAGGCAACCTACGGAGCAGCAGAGCTTGAGTGGGGCAGAGAAGAGTCCAGAGGGCGAGAGGGAATGTTCTGCAATACAGAGGGACGAAGGGAAGCTCCAGGAGGTGGCCCCCGTGACAGAGGGGCTGTGCTATCATTGCTGATGGTTCTCCTACAGATCACCAGAGCTCCTGCCTTGGACACAGATTGTCCAATCCATCTTCGTGGGAGCACTCTGGGAAAAGGGGAGAGGTGGATGGGAAACAACAGTTCAGCCCTGCTGGCACCCACCGTGGAACCAAACCACGCTGGCAAATTGGTGTTTTCTGCTGCCAAATGATCATCCTCTCACATCAATTAAGATGGTAATTTGAGGGAAATTAATTACAAAAGAACCAGGGCAGTGGTGCTGCTGGGAGTGGCAACTGGTTTGTCACTTGGCTGGTCCTGTTCCAATATTCCTTTGCCTTCTCAGACAAATTGTTGGGTTTTTAGGGTTACCTGTGAAGCAAACAGCTCTAAACTCTATTAACTCTGCACCTGACATGTTGTTTATAAAAGATCCTGAAATTGAAAGCTTCCTTGGAAAAAGAAATACCCTAAGAGCTGTAAATCTTGTTGTTATAAATGAAAATATCGAGCCATAAAGGATATCCTAACACTGTTCACACTGTTCAAAGGAAGAACAAAGCAGCTGAGATTTGTTTAAAATTTCTTTCCCAATATAATCCAAAGAAACCCCGCACCACCCCCAGGGCCAGGATATTATTATGGAACAGCAACAGCACACAACCAGAGGCAGATTTACCCCCACACCCTCTTAGACAATTAGGGAAGTGAGAACAGGGGAAATTAGCACAGAGAATTCCCCAGGGGACTGTTCAGCATCCTAAATTTTGCAGCAGGGGGATGAGAAGTGGTTCTTTAATTGTCACATAACTCTGTTTTCTCTGCTCTTTAGAAATTGTAATCCTCTGGTGCAAGCCTCCTGGCTGAGCACTGGATTGAGTTTCCCCTCCCTACACAGGATCAGGAATTAAGTAGAAGGTTCACAGTCATTGCGGCCCTTTCTTGGAGTAATTAAAAAAAAAGTCTAATGCCACTTTAGGAATTAGAGCTTAACAGATTTTTACTTTAGGAAAACAGCTGAAACCTTAATTTCAATAGTGAAAATGATGCCGGTTCTGAAGAGAGGAGATTTGCTGCACGCATTTGAAGGGAGAATTAGAAATACAGTTGCAGCCTCTGTTAGAGCCCTGTGAGGAAGCACCACAAAAACGGAGTTTCCAAGGGCAGAACGAAGCTGTGCTGGGGTTAGAAGCCACTTCAGACAGAAAGGGGAGGAGGAGGGAACAGCTGATACACAAGCAGGAAAGCAGAGCTGTTTTCCAGCACAAGGACTTCCATTTAATACTCAAATTGCTTTGGAAAACCACTTTGGAGGTAAATGCTTGTCTGAGCAGAGGCAATCCATCTATTTTCCTTGTCAAATCCACACATCAGAAAGGAACTTCCCCTGTTTGCTTTGGATGAAGACAGGACTTTCACCTTTTTGACCACTGAGGGAAGGAAGCTTATTTTTACAAAGTTTTCCATTTTTATATCCTTATCTAAGACCAAGGATCCCAACAAACAGCCTGAGACTGCAGGCAGCAAACACTCCATGGCACAGGTTTTGCGTTAATTCCAAGCCTAAGCAGAAAATTCCAAGCCTAAGCAAAAAGGCCACGCTGGAACAGTCCCAAAATTCTGCCTCCGTCCCACCAATCCCCCCCAAAACATGGGGAAAAAAATCAGCCAAGCAAGGATATAATGATCCAGTTTTTGTCTTCTATCAACAAGGCAAGTTCAGGTTGTAGCATCTAAAATGGCAAAAATAACAATAATAATACAGGAAGCAACACAACTGACATTTAAAAGGATTTGATTGATGCTAAAGCCCGTGGGGAAAAAACATGGAGATTCAGATGGGGTAGGAATGCTGCTCACTGAAATGAAGACTTTGAGCCTGAAAGGTCTTAATCCTGGGAAATAAAAGGGGGGGGAGAAAAGAAGAAAATAAATAGATGAAAATAATTCCTAGGACTTTTGTTCCTACAGAACAAAAATAGCCCAACCCAATAACAAAAAAATAAATGTAATGCTGTTGAGGATGCAGTTTCCAAGTCCTAAAAGCCATAATGCATTCTGGCTAGAAAACAAATTTTCTCCACAGTATTATAGGATTTAAGAGCAGCAGATTTTGTCAGTGGATTTTGCATGATGAATCAGGTAAATTGGAGACTGAATCATCATTACATCCCCAGGCGTCTGCAGGGAAATGGGAAGGAAAGGGGAAAAAAAATAAACAGAGAAGCACCTAAAGAATGTTCAGGAAATCCCAGGAACACACAATATGGAGTGAAAATCCCACTGGGATTTTAGGGACGGGGGTATTTGGGAGCTGAACAGAGACACAGAGGGGTTTCTGAGCCTCCGCCAGAGCTGAGGGTAAATCCAGAGGGAATTGGACACCACACCACAGAGCCAAGGGAAGTGGAATAAAAGAAAAGATCTCTGGGTAAGGGATTAGATGGATGTAACAAACTGAAATCTCCAGAAATTATTAAGAATTAATTTGAAATAACTCCACCAGCAAGTGGAGCACTAAATCACGTCCCCAAGTGCCACATCCACACAGCTTTAAATCCCTCCAGGAATGGGGACTCCAGCACTGCCCTGGGCAGCCAGGGCTGGNGCACTGCCCTGGGCAGCTGTGCCAGGGCTGGACAGCCCTTTCAGGGAAAGAATTTCCCCAATGTCCCACCTGCCCCACCCCTGGCACAGCTGAGGCCGTTCCCTCTCCTCCTGTCCCTGTTCCCTGGGAGCAGATCCCAAATCCCCCCTGGCTGCCCCCTCCTGTCAGGGGCTTGTGCAGAGCCAGAAGGGCCCCCCGGAGCCTCCTTTGCTCCAGGCTGAGCCCCTTTCCCAGCTCCCTCAGCTGCTCCTGCTGCGCCAGCTCCTTCCCAGCCCCGTTCCCTTCCCTGGACACCCAGAATATCCAAAGAATGGAAGTGCTGGATGGCAGCGAGGCCCCAGGTTGATCCCATTTTAGTTCTGACTCCCGTTGGAAGTGCCTTGTTCTTCCCCTGTCACTGCGAGGACTTGCCTTTGGGATTCATCACCTGCATTTTAGATCTGGATGCCCCCGATTCATCCAAAGGGAAGAGCGCAGCAGGAACTGCCAGAGTGAGGAAGACTGGGACGGTTCCTTGCAGAGCAGCTGCAGCCAGGGAGAGCACACGGAGAAGAGGCTCCAAGGTGCCATCCCCATTCCACAGATCCGAGGGCCCAAACACAGCTGCTGGGACACTCCGAACACGGAAAACGTAGCTCCGTGCATTTCCATAACTGGGAGAGTGTGGGAAGGGAACTGGCTCAGATCGTGTCCTTGTGAGCACAGATTTCAGTGAGGCTGAAAACGCCACCTGAGGTTGTGGGGCTCATGAGGGGAGAGAAACCTGGGCAGAGCTGCCTCAGTTTGGGCACCCAGCCAGGGGCACGGGGGCACAGGGGCCATCCTCAGCCCCCAGCCTGTGCCCAGGGGCTCTGCACGTGTCCATGGCAAAGCAGAACCACCGAGTGAGTCCCTTTGGTTTCCAGCTTCTCCCGAGCAGCCTCTCAACCTTCACCCGACCAGCAGCTCATTAGCAGTAGGTCAGGGCCACGTGGTGTTTAACTCTGGATTAAATATCGCTCTGGTTCTCAGCAGGGAGCCAGGGCATTAACAGATGTCTTGTCGTGTATCTTCCCCTCCTGTTACATCCCATTAATTATGTCCCTTGCCAGAGTCTTTGCTGAGGTTTTATGGGAAATGAAAGGCCCCGTCAGCAGGGAGGGGATGAGCCTCAGGAGAGAGGCAGCAGCAGGGGGAAAAGAATTCTTCCCTCTCCCCAAAGCTCTGCTCTCCCTGAGGCTGCAGAGAAACCAAGGGAAGGATTTGCTCTCACCTGAACCTGCCTTTAACTTTCCCGAAGATTTCGCTGATTGCAGGACTTCATTAACATTAATTAATACAGCCTGAAAACCACAAGTCATTTCCATAGGGGCTGGTCCTGGCCCCAGTCACAGCCCGACGAAACATAGAAGACAATTAGAGAATCACGGAAGGTTTGGGTCGGGAGGGACTTGAAATCCCACCCAGTGCCACCCCTGCCATGGCAGGGACACCTCCCACTGTCCCAGGGTGCTCCAAGCCCCGTCCAACCTGGCCTTGGACACTCCCAGGGATCCAGGGGCAGCCACAGCTTCTCTGGGCACCCTGTGCCAGGGCCTCCCCACCCTCACAGGGAACAATTCCTTCCCAATATCCCACCTATCCCTGCCCTCGGCAGTGGGGAGCCCTTCCCTGTGTCCTGTCCCTCCATCCCTTGCCCAGAGTCCCTCTCCATGTTTCCTGTCAGCCCCTGCAGGCCCTGGAAGGTCACACTGAGGTCACCCCAAAGCTTCTCCTCTGCAGGTGAACAATCCCAGCTCTCCCAGCCCTTCCTCCCAGCAGAGCTGCTCCATCCCTCTGCCCATCCTGGTGCCCCTCTGGCCTCTCTCCGGCAGCTCCAGGCCCTCCCTGTGCTGTGCCCAGGGCTGGAGCAGCTCTGCAGGTGGGCTCTCACCTGAGCAGGGGGCAGAATCCCCCCTCCCTGCAGGGGGATGAGCCCATAACCAGCCCATAATAACAACATATTTTTATGGTGACAATGAAAACAGAATGCTGCAGGCACTTCCACTTCTGACTGGCAAAAGCAGTTCCTTAAATTTCCCAGTTTCTCATCTTTGCCACTTCTTTTTACATTTTGCCATAAATACCGTTCAGCTCCGTGACAGGATATTCCAAAGCTTTTAAAGGAAAACAAACTGCTGGAACATTCCTCCTGCACAGAAACATTCCATCTCTCCCACATTACCACGAGAGCATTTGGGCCAATAATTCCATGTTAAAAACATTGATTTTTCTCCTGAAAGGCAGAGATGCTGTGGCTGCAGCAGCTGCTGCTCACACAGCACACGTGAGCAGTGGCTTGAGCAGAAGTGATCACCTCAGGTTGGAGGTGCAACAGCCCCTTAATGAGAACATGCGGAACGATCCAGAATTGTTATTAATTTTCATGATACCTTTAGAGGCAGATTTGCATCTGGAGCTGGAGATGTTTGTTTTCATGTTGAAGTGATAAATACAGAGAGAGAAAAGTCAAACTGCATCTGTAAGACACCAAAAAAGGCATTTCAAACAAACCTTTAGGTTCCTTCCAACCCAAACCACCCTATGATCCTGTAATTCCATGTCAGGAAGGTTTGAGGCAGCCACCAGCCTTTCCCAATCTCACACACTTCCAGGTACAAACTCTGGGCATTCCTTCTCATGGAGGGTTTAAGGGACCTTAAATCCCACCCAGTGCCACTCCTGCCGTGGTCAGGGACACCTCCCACCATCCCAGGGTGCTCCAAGTTCCATCCCACCTGGCCTTGGACACTTCCAGGGATCCAGGGGCAGCCACAGCTTCTTTGGGCACCCTGTGCCAGGGCCTCCCCACCCTCACAGGGAACAATTACTTCCCAATATCCCATCTATACATGCCCTCTGCCAGCGGGAAGCCATTCCTTCTCTCCTGTCCCTCCATCCCTTGTCCCAAGTCCCTCTCCAGCTCCCTCCCCCACACAACCATTTCCTGTGAACAGCCAGGATTTCACCCAGGAAAGTGTTTCTTGGAAACAGAGTTTCCTTTATACTCCAGTAACCTCTCAAATGCCACGGAGATAAGAGTGAGGTTTATGTCACCAGGATGTAATTCCAGGTTTTTTCAAAGGCCTTTGATGGAGCCCAGAAGTGCTCACAGGTGAAGAGAGGAGGTAGCAGGGGATTTTCTAACTCATAATACACCACCAAAATAATAATGAAATTCATGAATGTGAGAAGCTGTATTTTATACCAACCCTCCCACAACACCCAACCACTCTCCAGGCTTCACAGATATCCAGGGCTCTTAAAGTTCCCTTTTAATTTTGGCTACAAACGACCTGGGAAGGTCTCTGCTTCCATTAACACCTCTCATCTATCACTTAAGCACAGCGGCACTTCCTATCAGCCCTGTGATCAGGGAGGAAATGATCCTGACAAAACAACTTTGTTTTTTATGGCTTTCTAATCATTTTGTGATTATGGAGTTCTGGCTGGAGGGATAACTCTGTGATTTACAAGTGCTTGTTGTGGTTAAGGACGTTCCATTAAGTGGCACCCACACCATTTAATATTTATGGGGGTGTTCATACTTGCACAGGTAATTGGAGGTAGGTGGATGTGGTTTATGAATGGAGGTGACCTGATAAAAATGAGCCTTTCCTGAAGAATCCCAGGATCCCAGAGGTTGGAAAAGCCCTCCAGGATCAGAGTCCAAGCTGTGACCCAGCCCAGAGCTCTGAGTGCCACGTCCAGGAATTCCTTGGGCACCTCCAGGGTTGGGGACTCCAAACCTTCCTGGGCAGCCACTGCCAAGGCCTGACCACCCTTGCCAGGGAGAAATTCCTCCTGAATTAATTAATAAGAAATTAATTCCTCTGGGAAAACAAGCTTTCCTTTGCTGCCTGATGGTTGGACTTGGTGATCACAAAGGTCTCTTCCAGCCTGAAGGACTCTGTGATTCCATGATTCCATAATCAACGATTACTTACACCTGTGCATCCAACGAAGTATTTTCTGGGAAAGGAGCTGCTGGCTGCTGCTGGTGCACAGACCTGGATAATTTGGGATAAAAGCCAGCAGGAGAGTGGGATTCATGCCCAGCCTC
This sequence comes from Atrichornis clamosus, assembly GCA_013400975.1. Taxonomy (NCBI): domain Eukaryota; kingdom Metazoa; phylum Chordata; class Aves; order Passeriformes; family Menuridae; genus Atrichornis; species Atrichornis clamosus. Next base: position 32,499 of record WBMZ01013503.1, on the reverse strand, counting down.
ACATCAGATCCTTCTGGATGATATATCCGAGGGGCACCAGTGGTATCCACAGGATCTGTGAGAGCTGCAAAGATAAATAATCTCACCTAAAGAGGATTTGCTTCCAGAGACAGATATTCCAGAGGAGGGCAGGACGTGTTTTGGTTGGTGGCAGAACTATTTCAGGGGTCACTGACACAATTCTCTGATGCTGAGAACTGAAGGTTCCATTGAGTAAAAAGTTCTGACTCCTAAACCCATCAAACCCTGCACTCCTGAAAATATCTTTATCAAATATTGTCATCCTGCATTTCATTCATTATTCACGTACTGTAGACACCACAGAGCCCTTTTCCCCTTTTTTATTGGCAGGAAAGCTCCTGGGACTGTCACTAACCCTGGGAAATGCTCCCTGCCCAGCACAGAGGGATCCATGGCTCTCCCACTCCCTTCTCCTGGGGGTTCCTCCACTTACTGGTGCCAGGGAAATGGGAATAAGCAGCGTCTTGGGCAGTCCATGCTCCACGGCTTCCCTGGATCTTGGCTTCTGCTCAGGTCCCTGCTGGAAGAAGATGGAGTGTTTGTCAGTGTTCCCAGATGGAGCAGATTTCAGGAGATTTGGGGCCTTGAGGCAGCTCTGGAGCCCCAAAACTCCTCTAATTTAAACCTCAACTTGCAGTGAGCTCTCCCTCTGTTCACTCTTTTCCCCACTGACTTCCAAGAGCTTTTTTGTGCTTCTACATTCCCATTCCTGCCCGAACAGCTTATCCTGGGCCAGGGAGTCTTTCCTCTAAGCTCAAACTCTGCCTTGTCCAGACAGCAATTTTATTTTTCATTGTATCTCCTGATTTTCCTCTGTATCCCCCTAAAGTCCAGTTGGGCTTCATTCCATGATCCCTGATTTTAAGTAATTCCTTCTCTAACTCAACCTAGAGAGAAAACTCATGGGAGAAGCTGTTTCCATAGCAGCTCCAAGGCAGAGTGGCTTAAGACAGAGACAAAATTGCAGCTGGAACTTCTTTAGTGTCACTACTTCCAGCTCCCACTTTTTTTTTTTCCAGTCCTAAAAGAAGGAAAAACGCTTCTTTGATCCCAGCACTGATTCCTCACGTGGTTCTTTTCTGAGGGAGATTAATGTGGATGCTCACACAGCTTTGCTGCTGTCTGAAAGTCAGGATTAATTACTCCTCTAAGGCAAAAACATGGAAAAGTCCGTCAGCATCCACTCTCCGATGGCTGCAGCACTTGGGGGGAAGACACTGATAGATTTTCCTGGATATTCCCTGTTTAATGGTTTAAGTAGCAGCAAACACTTGGAATGATGTAGATTTATGGTGGATTTTGCTACGGAGCCACGCTGGGAAAAGCAGCCCGGAATTCCAGGAGCCTCCTCGTGCTGCCTGCGCAGCAGGAAGAGTCACTTGGGTGGGACAGAGGGATGAGAACGAACCTCACACCTGGACACTGGGTTAAAAACGTCAGTTAAGAGTTACAGGGGAGGGACAGAAACAGAATTAAACCAATCAATCCCCTTGTTTGGGCGGTATTGGAACACCCACAGCCCACGGTGCCACCAAACCTTCACCGCATCCAAGGATGAGGCTCCTCCAGTGAGGAAATTCCTGCTCTGGGCATCCTTCAGCTCCCTGGGAACTTCCAGAGAGACACCTGCATGAGGCTGTGGGAATCTCTGATCCCACAGGAAATACCCTGCTGCTCCCTGAGCAGGAGCACCCTGGGGCCATCCCAGGTGTGGGTGTTACAGGGGGACACCACTGTGAGACGGAAAACCTAAATGGGCTTGAGCTGGACTGTGTTGTTGGAAATTTATTTCCATATATTTTCGTAAAATTACAAAATTTAGGAAATTAGGGGAAAAACCCCCCGACTCTGTCCTAGTAAATAAATCTCTTCTAGAAAAAAATAAGCAAAAAAAGAACTTATCTTTTAATGAAGAGAGAATTCTTATTACTGCAGACTATTACAACCTCAAGGTTTCCAGCAAAAACTTCTCCAAGGGAGATAAATATCCCATTTAACCAGTCCTGCATCCCGAAACTCCTGCATTTTAAAACCACCCTGAAGGCCAGAACTTGCACAATTTTCTCTCCAACTTCTGCTCTCTTCTGAAGCTCTGTCTCAAAAAGAAATTTTCTTTCTAGGCAGGGTTGCGGCTTCAACATTTTGGCACTAAAGGTCTTGCAAAGGAAATTCTGAGGGTTGGGGCTGGGTGTTTGTTGCAGAAAGAGCAACATTTGATTTTTTAATGTGAATCCTGCTATAGTTTCATGTTCATCATAAAATCCCACAACCCCAGACTGGTTTGGGTGGGAAGGAACCTTAAAGCTCCTCTGATCCCACCCCCTGCCATGGGCAGGGACACCTTCCATAGACCAGGGTGCTCCACGCCCCGTCCAGCCTGGCCTTGGACACTTCCAGGGACTCTTGGACACTTCCCTGCAGTCCCAGGCACAGGACAGCATGTGGGGATGTGCAGCATCCCAGAGAAGTTCCTGCAGGACAGCCCAGCCAGGGATGGGGGGTGAGACCACGAGGGCTGTGCCGTTACCACTCAGAACTCCTCGGATTCCGCGGGAACCCCGATTTCCGTCTGCATTTACCCACAGCTCCGCCAGGATCCCGGAAGTGCATCTTGTTCAGACACTTCTCTTCTTCAAGGAGCTTCAGAGTCAGATTTAGCTTTCCATTCCAAGCCCCCGGGATTCATCAGTGGCACGGAGGAAGCTTTTCCGGCACCCGGCGCTGCAGAAGGAGGGTGAGCAATTTATTTTCCAGTCCTTCCCAGGGTCCACGCTCACTGGCAGTGTCTCCAACAGCTGCAGAGCTGCAGTTCCAAGGATTATTTTCTAGGGATTTGACTCTGTTTTGTTTATTTGGCTTTATAAATTCACAGAGTCATTTGAAACCTTAATATGCTTCACTTTTTATCGCTATTAAACCTTTTCTGCCACCGGGTAGAAAATTTCTTGTCGCCAGATGACACATTGCGGGGCTTCTTTTTTTTTTTTGTTTGGTTGGTTGGTTGGTTTTTTGTTGAGTGTTTCCATGATTAGTTTCTCATGGAGTTTACAGTGGCAGAGTCACATCACATATTTTTGGGTGCCTTCCACTATCCCAGGGTGCTCCAAGCCCTGTCCAACCTGGCCTTGGACATTTCCGTGGATGAGGCAGCCACAGTTTCCCTGGATAATCTGTGCCAGGGCCTCCCCCCTTTCCTGTGATTTTGGGGTGAGGTGCACTAATACCCCACACCAGCAGCAGAAACCATGAGTAATAGAACAACCATAATTAACCTTTCAATTAACACATCCACCAACAAATTTGCTAAAAACTTGAAGGCATCCAAAGCACAGCTGTGCTGGTTGGAAGCCTGGACGTGATGATTTTTGAGAGCACAAAGCTCAGCCCTCACTCACCAGATTTGCAGCAATTAAATCTCTACCACTGGCACTTATTTCACATTTCTTATCTAAGGAAATGACTTTTTTGACCAATGGAGCACCTGCTGTTTCTCAGCTGGCCCTGGAATGAAAGTGAAAAAATATTGTTTAAATCACAGAGTAATAAAAACATCATCTGGGTTGAATATTTAGTGATTTCGTTTCTCCATGCCCAGGTCCCCACAGCTCAGGGACGTGTCCAGGGGCTGGAGCATCTCCAAGGACGGAGACCCCACAACCTCTCAGTGCCCATCCCTGCATTTCTGAGCTGAAGAGCCTTAAAGAAATCACAGGTGGTTCCAAGGACTGAATGGATTCACCCCCCCGCAGCAAATTACGGGATGTGGCACCTCCCCATGACACCCCACCCCCACATCAGCTCCTCTCCTGATAGATGCAGGTCTCCAGTTTTGGAAATAGTGGCAAAATCCTGACATTTCTGTGCCTACATCCCAACTTTTTCTTGTCCCTGGACGGAGGCTCTGCATTTCCAACCCAAATGAAACAGATGTGATTTGTTTTCACGTTTAGGTAGATGTTTACCCCAAATTCCCTGTCCTCTGCTCACCTTTCCCACGGCCCACACGGAGCATCTCATCAGTGCACAGGCTCTGCTGTTCCTCTTTTTCTTTCCTTTTAAATCTAAATCATTCCCTCTGTACTTCCCCAACTCAGAAATAACAGGAACCAGATGCTGCTTTCTGGTTTTCCCTTCCATTTTCAAATTACTTCTAAATTGTGACCTTGACTACCAAGATTTTGCCTAAAGCAAGGTTTTATTGCCGTGTTATCACTCCAGAAAATAAACCCCTCACATTATAAAAAAGAAACAGACCTTTAATTAACTGTAATGATAGTTCTGGGGACCATTATCACACATTCCAGCTACAATAAAAAGCTTTTAAGAGAGTTGACAGCAAGTTCAGCCCTTATTTCTCCCTCCTTCCCAGCACCCAGACTTAAGGAAGGAGGAAAGCTCTCAGCTCCCTCTGTGAAAGGAAAATTTGGAACATCCCAGACACAGAAATCTCCTCAAAGTTCTTCCTGCAGGGAATACCAGCTTTTAAAATTCCAGAATATCCAAGCATTATTTATTTTTCTTACATCCAACTGCATCCTAGGGCACTGGGTTCCATCCCTCCTGTTGCTTTTCCAGGAGCTGTGCAGGAGGAGTGAAGCCACTTAAACACAGGAAAATCCAAATTTCCTCCTGCTGGCAAAGCTTTCCCTGAATTTTCCATTCCATCATCAAGAGGGTTAGTGTGTGCAAATTAGAATTGGTGCCAGTATTTTTCCGGGCTGCAATTCCATGGCAGGAAATGGATTTACATCCTGAATGGAACCCAACCGGCATTGGGGAATGGCAGCTCAATCCCAGGATTTAATTGGACACAGTAAATTTAATGGATAAAAAGGACTAAGAAGGCTTCACAACAGCAACATTTCGCACATAAAAATCAGCATCCTGTGGAAAGAGCAACTGCTGGGAAGGGCTTGTTCATGGAAAATGCTCACAGAGGAGCCAATGGAACAGCACAGGCCGAAGGAGACATCAAGTAACACAAAACAGGCCCTGAGCTTTGTGTCTCATCCTCTGCACCCTGGAGAAATCAGGAATACCTGCAGCCCCGAGGGACCTGAAGCCTCCTCTGGAGCCACACCAGCTGCAGGGTTATCCTGGGAGCTGATGAGGACCCCCCAAGCGTGGGGTTCCTGCACCATCTCCAAGGATGGCCCCTTGGTGAGGCCATTTTTCCCACGTGTGGCTCCCAGTGCTGAGTTTAGAATACAAATATTTAATAGCAAATCTATTGTTTGTTCCAGTAATTCCTTCAGCTGGTCTGGCCCACAGGTGAACAGTTCTTCACTAGGAAGTCATGGGAAAAGCCCAAGGGAGAGGGAAGAAAGCCAAAAAGTCTGGTCTTCCCTGTCCTGTGTTTTCCCGACTCCTCCATCCCAGGAAGAGGTATCCCAGGGGATTCCTCTGTCTCACTGATTTCCACCAAGATTTCTGGATTCCTGAGCCAGTCAAATCCTTCAGTGAGTGAATTCTGGCTGAGCCTATTGATGCCCCTGGATCCCTGGAAGTGTCCAAGGCCAGGCTGGACGGGGCTTGGAGCACCCTGGGATAGTGGGGGGCGTCCTTGCCCAGGGCCGGGGTGGCACTGGGTGGGCTTTAAGGTCCCTCCCGACCCAAACCAGTCTGGGATTTCATGATTCCATGAATTTACTAAAAGTTTCTCCAGAAGCCTGGAGCCTCACAAAGCTCCTCTTGTCCCTCCTTCCCCATTTTCTGTGCTCTTGCTGGTTTGGATGGAAGAGGACTTGCCCTTGCAGCTGGTAATTAAAGCCACAAAGCAAGAAACCAATCCTTCCTGAAAGCAATTCTCCCTGATCTCACGAGTTTCTACTCTCTGCTAATTTGGGTTTTTTCAATTTAAAGAAACTGTGCTTTAGAATATTGATGTATTTCTCAAATTTCCCCTGGTTTTTCCTCTGTGCCAGGCAATAATTGTTCCTTATGTACTTTTCTAATGAACTGATCAAATAATCTCCACAATCATTCCAGGTAGGAATGCTGGGATTTAGCCTGGATTGCCCTGATGATTCCCAGATGTCACAGCAACACCTTCCACCCTGGGGCAGGACATGTGACATCAATGCTGCCATCACAGTAAAAAATTCCAGTCCCAATTAATTTTCATCATCTGCATCCAAACCTTCCAAAACAGAAGGAAAGAAATCAGATTTTTAATGCTCCAAGATGGCTCTGAAGTCAATAAAGGAGCAAACCCCTGCTACTCTGGAAATGAATGTTTTCATTCTTGAGCAACCCCAGCAGCTCAGCTGGGAAAAATAACAGAGGAATTAATATAAAACACACTACTTGACCAGGAGGAAAGCCTTTCAAATATTCTGCAGGAAAGCCTCTCAAAGGGCATCCAGGGATAAAATATAGATATGGTTACAAAGGAATTGTACTTTAATTTGTTAACCAGAAACACCAAAATCAATAGCAGCAATTTCAGTTTGCAACCAGGAGAAAAAGCCATGGCTGAGTGAAGGTCCTGGATGTTCCCAGAGCTTCGCTGGGGATTTTTGTGTGCTGGATTTGAGGAGATACAGGATTTCAAAAGGATGGGGAGACCCAGAGCTGTGCTGGCTCCTTGATCAACCTCGCTTTGCCTGCAGCTACTCAACACCATTTTAAAGGTAACACCACACCAGGCCAGAAATGCTTTTTTTGTCATCCTTTCAACTTAATGCCACCTCAGTTTACCACTTTTCAGAACTGGACATGCCAAGATAATATTTTCATCCCTTGGACCCAATGATCTTAGAGGTCTTTCCCAACCTAAAGCATTCTGTAATTCCCTTTTTTTATTTTATTATTTAAACAGTTAGGGAGTTTATAAATATTTTCGTTTTAAATTCAGAATGGCAAAAGATTTTCTTTACCTTGAGCACATTTCATTGCAACACAGAAATGATCAACTTCAGCACAGAAAGGATCAACTGCAACGCAGAAATTATCAACTGCAACACAGAAATAATCAGTTGCCTTCCATCATTTTGAGCCCTGTCACTTAAGGCAAAGAGAAGTTTTCCATGGGAACCACTGATTGTCCTCCTGCTGTCATAAAATCAGAGAATCCTGGAATGGTTTGGGTGGGAAGGGACCTTAAAGCCCATCCAGTGCCACGGGCAGGGACACCGCCCATTATCCCAGGTGGCTCCCAACCCCATCCAACCTGGCCGTGGATGCTTCCAGGGATCCAGGGGCAGCCAAGCAACAAAGATAAAAGCAAAAACTATTAATTTCCAAAACAAGAGACCCCACTTCTTGTGCTTTTCGCCAGCATCACCAGAGTTTTTGCTGCACACATCTGACACTATCCCTACACCCATGAATCAAACCTAATTAGCTTTATTCTAAAATGAAACAGGTGCTCTCCAGTTTATCCCTCCATGGCCTCCCACACGACATAGAAGTTTGATTTATTCCATGCTCAGGAATTACTCCCCTGCAATCACCACCACCAGTGTGGGGGGATCCTGTTGGAGTCCACATTCCCAGACAGGCACTTCAGCATCTGCCTGATGCAACACAGCCAGGCCCTTGGAGGGGTAAACCATGGATAGGAAACAGCTCATTCTTCATCTTCACAGCTTCCTTAAATCCTTCTTTTAATGCACAGCAGAGCATTCCTGTGACACCACGGTGCTAAAGGAGGGGAGTTTTGTTCAGGCAACTCAATAATCAGCATTATGGTTAAAAAATGGGTGTTTGGTGGGTGCTTAGCAACGTGGGCAAAGCTTTGTGTTAGTACAGTATGTGGTCAAAGCTTTGTGTTATTATGGCCTTTTCCAGAATTACTATGGATGTTAACAAGCAGGAAATTGAATCTTGGACCCACGTGCCAAATCAGGAAATTACTTGCCAAGCTCTTTGTTGAGGGTAAGTTTTACTCTCAACTAAGGCACAGCATGAGGAGCAAGGTACAAACGCAGCAAAAGCAGCTCCTCTGGGCTGGGGGCAAAACTCAGGTTCAGGGGGAAAAATTGAAATTCTGGGAGTCACCTAAAAGCAGGAAAAAGAATCTTACCATTTTCTTACTTTTGTTTCCATTTTCTTTTTCTTCCCCTCTTTTCTTTCCTTTTTTCAATTCCCTTTCTCCTTTGCTGTTCTGATCCCTGGTTGGTATGTGGTATTAGGAAAAATCTAAAATAAAAGCACAAAGAACAAGCCATTAAAAACCCCCACCAACAGAAAGAAGCAATGAAAACGAAGTTAGAAGGGTAAAAGAGGTGAGAGGAGAGTGAAGGCCACGTGGAGAGAAGCAGAAAGAAGTGACTCATCAGAGGCATTTTCAGGAAGAAAAGGAACTCCAGGGCTGTGTGAAGGATCAGCCTCCCCTTCCGAGAGACTGGAAGGACTCCTGCCTTCAGCAATTCGCTCTGTGCTCCATAGGAATTCCAACCACAGACCCTGCTCCCAGGCCAGGGCTCTCCCCACCCAGCCTCACCCCGAGCTCTGAAGCCCCCTCACACCCGGCGCTTTTCCCAGGGATGGGAGCACCGGGGATGATTTGCTCCACACCCATGGGGCCTTCCCGCGGCCCTCTGGAGTGCACAGGAATCAGCTCCGCCCTCTTTGCATCGACAGCAAGGACTTTACACCTCTAAAGCTCATGAAGTGGAATTGAGGGGGGAAAAGGGGCACCTGCACCACCAAAGTCACCATGGGTCAGGTTGGGAGGGACCTCTGAGGGCCCACCTCCCTGCCCCACAGGGCCATCCCAGGGCACCTTGCTCAGGGTTGTGTCCAGGTGGCTCCTGGGTATCTCTAGGGAAGGAGATTCCACAACCCCTTGGGACAACCTGGCCTCTTGGATGATACTGTGAAGTCCCACCCTTCCATCCCAAGCCACACTTGGCCAATTAACCACATCTGACACAGCTTTGCCACCACAGCTCCTCAGGACCCTCCTCCCGTTTCTGTTTCCATCTCTCTCCCACTCCAGTGTTTTTCCCAAGTTTTCCCTGCTGCTGTGAGCACATCCCAGGCTGTTGGAGAGCCCCACATCCCAAGCTGATGGGAGGAATGTTGCCTCTGGACTGCTGCTGCCACCACAGGGCTTTGAATTGCTGAGGGTCTGGCCCACACCACCACCCTCACCCAAAGCTGCTCAACTCTCATCTGAGGATTTCCACCAATTCCCTGCACATGCATTTCCCTCTGCCCTTCCTGAATATTTTGGAGCAGAATGCATGCAGAAGAGTCAAATTCCTCCTGGGAAGTCCCCAGCCCCTCCTGCCTGGCCCTGTGGACAAGGTTACAGCCACGTTCACTTCCCACAGCTCTTCCCGAGCATCCCGGTGAGGAGGAGGAGGATGCACACACAGGTGAGAACAACATTCCTGGTTACTCTGCCCTTTTCCACACAGGTAAATGAAATCCTTATCCCTAAAGCCCCTGGAGATTTTCAGCAGCATCCAGGGAGACCCCCAGAGCAGAAATAAATGAGCAGGGGTTGAACACCAAAAAGCTCTGAACTCATCACTATGTGATTTTCATCCATACCTGGCATCCATCTCCTTCACTTACCTATCCTGAGTCTCCAGAAAGTCTATCAGGAGGAATTTTCTCATGGAAAGGGTGGTCAGGCCTTGGCAGGGGCTGCGCAGGGAGGTTTGGGGTCCCCATCCCTGGAGGTGCCCAAGGAATTCCTGGACGTGGCACTCAGAGCTCTGGGCTGGGGACAAGGTGGGGATGGGCACAGCTGGGACTCGGTGACCCTGGAGGGATTTTCCAACCTCAGGGATTCTGGGATTCTTGTATCAGGAAGGCACGGATGTCAGGAAGCGCAGTTTCCCTCAGCACAGAGGCACTGTAGTTCTCCACAGAAATTAAAAGCAGTGAAGGGACAGCAGTGGGAGGGGTCTGTGTGTGCCTGTGAAGTGGGAGGGCTGAGTGCTCTGAGCAGGACTGAAAACTAAACACAGCTGGAGCGAAATCCCTGAGACTTTTAGATAAACGAGATTTCTCTCTCTGCTGCATCTTCTGGTCCAAGCCAGCAGCATTCCCTGAGTGCCTGAGGTGAAGTCCCCCTGCTCCAAGCAAACCATGGACAGGGAAAGCCAGTGGCCAGGTCTGGCCTGCAATATTCCTTGGATTTCTGCTCTCCCACGAGGCCTAATCACATCTTTTCACCCCAAATGAGAAATTACACCTTTATCAGCTTTCTGAACCAGAGCTCCCATGGATAATCTGTTTTGTGCCCACTGTACATCTTTCTTCTAAATAAGAAACTGCTCATCAGTCGAGCTCCAAAATCAGATCTGCTGCTCCCTGTGCTGGGGAAAGAAGACAGATCATTCCTAATGGTGCCTTGGATCCTCTTACAAAAGCCCTGGAGATGGGAAATGAATGGAGAGATGTGAAACCAAAGAACACAGGGAGGAGGTTCACTGAGTTGAAAGTTATTACAGAGAGACTTCAGGATTTATAAAAAGCAAAAAAAGGAAGCTTAAGCCATGAAACAAAGACACATCTAGTTTGGATAAATTTAATTTTCCTGTCTTCTAATGATTGGGAATACCTAAAGAGTCTCAATAGGGGTGACACATCCCTCCAGCTAAGAACAAAGGATGGAAAGGACATGGACAAGAGAAAGAGCTGAAATCCAAACACAGTGGGGTCAAACACTCAGGGACAAGAGACCACCTGCCCCACAGGAACACCAGTTAAACCAGTGGGACCAGTCACAAGCACAGGCAAGGCTGGCACTGACCTTTCCAGATTTATTCACCCACTTCTACAGTGTGAATCCAACCAAAGAAAATGAACTCAGACCTCCAAAAGCCAGAGGTAAAACTGCTCACTTTGGTAACTATTCCACTGTTCATGTTAGGTTTTAGGTTCAGAACGGATGAGATTAGGATTATTTCCTGACATTTTTCATTTGAGATAGAGTTTGTCCTTTGTTCTACCCTTCTGCCTGCAGTCAAAACCAAACTCTTGCCTTTGCCTGCTCCTGCAAGGTGAAAAACACCTTGGAATCCTGGCTGTGCCTGGAACTGGGAACAGCAGCAGGGTCAGTGCCCAGGGAAGGGTCCCCTGGCCAGAGGAAGGGCCCAGGGGGACCTCGTGGCCAGAGGAAAGCTGCATCTCAAGGCAGCCAGAATTAAGAGCAAAACCAAAAGGAAACACAATCAAAGCTGCCCCCAAGAATCAGGCCTGGAAAAAAAAAACCAGGTGCTCTCAAGCCTGGCTGAAAATAGTGTGCACAGATTTCTTTGGAATGCCTTCAAAGAGAGGAAATGCCAGGAGAAATGAGAAATCAGCCTGGCTGTGCTCAAACCTCAGCCTGGGAGGCCAAAGGGGCCACAGGGATCACCCAGCCCAAACCACCCAGCACAGCAACATCTCCCTGCACGTCCCAGGTGCACAGGGAATTCTCTTTCCCTTGCAGTAACACCTCCAGGTTTGGACTAGAACCACAAACTGATTATTCCCATCTCTATCCCCAATCCAGGCACAAGCTGGTTCCTTTTCCACATGTTCCCCATGGGTGATGGGAGCTCTGTTTGCTGTGGCAATTTAACTTCTTCCGTTCTATTTAGGGTTTGAAAACCTGTGCATTTCTTTCAAGTCTCTTGCTCCTTTCATCCACTGTGCTTTGTTGTTTATTTATTATTGCAGGTTCAGCCTTCTCAGACATCCTGTATTCATCTGTTTCATAAAGTTTTGTTTGTGCCATTGCATCCAAGAATCTTTCCCCCCTTCATGCTCTAGAAAACTGCATTTTAGAGAGTTTACTCCATAAATGATAAGATATAATCATTCCTGCCAGTGCCACCACTAAGCTGTGTCCCCAAGGGCCACATTTACGTGGCTTTTAGATCCCTCCAGGGATGGGGACATCCGACCCTTTCCATGAAGAAATTGTCCCTAATATCCAACCTAAACCTCCCTGGTGGAAGAATTTCTGCATGGAAAGGGTGGTCAGGCTTTGGAAGTGCCCAGGGAGGTTTGGAGTCCCCATCCCTGGAGGTGCCCAAGGAATTCCTGGACGTGGCACTCAGAGCTCTGGGCTGGGGACAAGGTGGGGATGGGCACAGCTTGGACTCCACGGGCTGGGAGGGCTTTTCCAACCTCAATAATTCCGGAATCCTGTGATTCCAACACCTCCCCTTATGAATATTCACTCAGAGCAACCACGAGTGCTCAGGAACACAAACACCCCGAGGTTCATTGCTTCTCCCAGGCCACTCTGAGTCACTCCACAACATTTTCCCCTCCTTTAAGCACCTCTCTGTCCTGGCACACTGATAACCCCTCATTTCTGCAGCCCTGGCTCCTGCCTCCTGCTCTGTGCTCCTCTGCACATTTGCATCCCTGCTAATCATGCCAGTCTCTCCTGCTTTAGGCTGGCAGGAGATGTACGACATTAATCAGTTGATTGTTATTAACCCAGTTACATTGTAGCTCTGCATTAATGCTGCTCCATCCCTAAATCCAGACTCTAATCAGGCATTATGACACACAGTTAATTATGCTGCTTTGTGTACTCTGCAGTAATCCTCTTGTTCAGGGATATGGGGGTTATGGTTGGAGTTTTGGGAAATTTCAGCAAGCCAGGGGTGGGGAGATGGGGTTTGGGTCAGGATGGGTGTCTCGTGGATAAGGCTGCTCAGTATTTAACACTTCCAAAAAAAAAACCCCAGAAAACCCCAACAAAGCCCATGCAGCACATTCCCAGAGGACAGAAACCACCACTCCCTCATCACTTCCCTATCCAGGGCAGAACCAGCAAATCCCAGACCGGGTACAGCTGGAAGGGATCCCAGTGTGTCCCCCGGCCCCACCTCCCTCCGCGCACACGCACAGGGTTGTGTCCAGCTGGTTCTGGAACGTCCCCAGCGAGGGAGACTCCACAGCCTCTCATGGAAGGTGTCCCAGGGGTGTGGGATGAGCTGGTCTTGGAGGTGCCTTCCAGCACAAACCATTCTGGAATTCTCTGCTGATTGTGGCCTGCAAGACCAAAAAAATGAGTTTAAAAGGTGGGAAATCAACCTCTACTTGTGCTCTGCCTTCCTTATTTATAGCAGGATTTATATCTCTATCCATCATCTTACTTCCCAGGGTTTCCTCCTCCTGCCTAGCAGGAATTCCACAGTGAAATACCCCCATTTCCATGCTCACCTACTCCATTATTTGTATGGAATCTGTGGCAGCCCCTCACTTCCCGGGCACTGGAGTGCTGCAAACAGGAGACACGGGGCTCACCAATAATTTAGAGCTGGGATGAAGGACTGGACTATCAGTTCAAATTAAATCTACTCAATCCTGGCATTAAATCAATAGCCCGCAAAAATAAACAGCATCCTGGGAAGCAGAGGCTTGGCCACGGCGTTTTCCAGGATTGCCTGGGAGCACAGACCTGCTCCCGAGTGTGCCGAGTGGAAAAACACATAATTGGAGGAATTAGCCCATTATTTGCAAAAGGGTTGTAAACACGTAAATAATTAATCAGTACCTATAGTGTGCCCACATCAGTGTGGTGGTTATTAAAAGACATCAATGATTCCAAGACACTTCGTGGGGATATCTTGCAAATCCTTTTTCCAAGTGTAGCAGATGGGTTTTGTATTTTCATGGATTCACAGCAACTCTATTTTTTACCAAAAAAAAAAGGAAGACAAAGCATGTAAAGATAATTTCCCTGTAAAATTCATTTTAATGCGTCACTGCACATTTTCTTAAAGTCATTTTTTGGGACTAAAGATGTCTGGTAGCAAAATTATTTGTTATCAAACTGGGCACCGTGAAAAGTCTGATTAGACCTGCAGGTAATAAAATGGAAAATGAAATATTTAAAGCAGACTGTAACAAAACAGGCTGCTCCCATAAAGGAGCTTTGTGGGATGTCTACAGGGGGGAAAAAAAAAAAGGAAATAAAAATTGGGATGACAGTTTAAATGTATTTTCCCTTCAGCCTGTAGTATGAGGAATGAAATCCAAAAATTTCTTAGGGATGGGGGTGCCAAAATCCTGCCAGCAGCTGTGCAGGTTTGAGGCCAGGCTCTACCAAACAGCTGAACACGCCACAGATTCCATGTGGGCTTCGCACAGGGGTGTCTGAACACCATGGGAAGGGCAGGAAATTGCCAGGAGGCTGGAGCAGGATCTGCCAAGGCAACGGGAAGAGATGGATGCACAGCAGGATCCACGGGAACGTGAGGGAGAACTTCGGTACTTTATGGGCAGCCTGTGCCAGGGCCTCCCCACCCTCACCGGGAACAATTCCTTCCCAATATCCCACCCATGCCCTCTGGCCGTGGGAGCCCTGGGCCAGTTCATTCCCGTGGTCCTGGAGAATCCTGGAGCAAAGGCAAGTGTCTTCATCCTGGAGAACACGGAGAAACCCTCCCATGGAAAAGGATATTTTCCTCTCAGCACTGAGCCCAGTCCAGCCTGACAACTCCATTTTGTCAGATCCCATTCCAGTTGGAAATCTTGTTACAGAGCTAATGATCGTGATTTTACAAAGCTCTCCAGAAGAAAAACGTTGGGGGATGCTGGAACTTCAAATGCAGCTCATCAGAGGGGGGAAAATAACTTTGGAGCTGGAAGGAGACACCCTAAAACCAGCTTGGCTTCCTGGGGGAAGCAAGTGACTAAAAAGTTGGATGTAATAAACAGCTCCTGTTCTTGGAGCACAGAATTATTTTCAGGAAAAGCATGGAAAAGTCTGGAAGTTACTCACGTTTTCCTCTGGAAACATCTGGCAGCAGCTGCTGCTGTGGGAAGGGTGAAGGTCCAGGAGTGGGGCAGCCTCAGCTTCGCTGGTGGTACCTCTGTGTCGCTTCTGTAAGACAAGAGTTGGGGAAAACGGGGGGAAATGGGGCAAAAATAATGGGGGGAAAATGGG
>WBMZ01013503.1:0-17543 GCA_013400975.1 Atrichornis clamosus | reverse complement strand
GAAAAGGGGGGGAAAGGGGGGGGAAAAAGAGGAAAGGGAGGGAAAGGGAGATAAGAGGGGGGAAGGGAGAAGAGAGGAAAGCCGGGGAAATGGAAAAAGGAAGAAAGGGAAAGAGGGAAAGAGAGGGAAAGAAGAAAGAAAGAGGGAAAGAAGAAAGAAAGAAAGAGATTTTCATTTTGATTCAAGGAAGTAATAGAAAAGAAGATCTTAAAAATGTTATGGAGAAAAAAGTATAATCAGTGGTCCCTCATCAGATTCAGGGGTTAAATGAAAAGGGGACAAGTGCTCTGTCTGTGTCACTCAGCCCCTGGCACCAGGGCTGTGTGTTAAGGATGGAATATTGAGGGAAACAGGAGTTTCAGTCTCCCTGGGGAAATCCAGGCTCCACAGGAACATTTTGTAAAGTGGCTGCAGCTCAGGAGGAGCCGTCAGGACCACGAGGTGAGGTAGGAAAAGGCTGGGATTTTACCGTGAAAACCTTCCTTATACACAAATTGAGGGTAATGACCCCAAATTCCAGCACTGGGAAGTGGTTTTATTCCCCGAGTAATTTTCTTATTATTTTTATTGTTATTATTAAGATGTAGCAGGGAAAATAAAGTTCCATCTAAAATAGGATGTTCATTAAATTCACTGGCGCAATTCCTTTGTAATGTTTGGGAGCTAAACCCAGCAAATAACCAGGAGGTGGAGGTTTTTAAGGACATTAAATAGATTTTCATACATTCCAGAATCCCGGAGTTGTTGAGGCTGGAAAGACCTTCCAAGACCATCGAGTCCAACCATTCCCCAGCCCTGCCAAGGCCACCCCTGCCCCACATCCCCAAGTGCCACATCCAAAGGCTTTCAAACCCCTCCAGGGATGGGAATTCCACCACTGCCCTGGGCAGCTGTGCCAGGGCGGGACAGCCCTTTCCATGAGGGAATTTTCCAGGCTCATCCATGGAAGGTCTGCACACGGAGTGTGACAGAACCGGTGAAAATATTGAGGCTTGCAATGAATGTCACCGAGCATTCTGCAAGCACCAAGTTTATTACAAGCCCTGTAATTTTCTGGGATATTGTATTTTCCTCTGGCTACACAAAGTCCTGGTACATGAAGCAATTTGTCCCTGGGAGCATTAATTGTTTAACATCAGATCTTAATGAGCTTTCAGCAGCAGAAGCAGCAGCATTCTGCCCCTAGCAGAAATATCCTATTTACAGGAAATACACATTGCCAGCAGACAACTCCGAGGAGTGGAATTGTGTTTCCTTCAGCCAGTCATTTCCTGAGCTTTCCGAGGGGATTTTTGCCGTTTTCTGCTCTTTTTTGCTGTGGTTTTCCAAAGCCCTGACACCTCCCACCCAAGCAGAGACTCCCGGTGATTAGGGAGGCCCGGCCCTGCTCCTGCACCAGCAGCAGCTCCACGCTGGAATTACATCCCCCCCGCTCTGCTCCACGTGCACCAAACCCTTTTAGGCATTTTAAAGAAGCTAAAATCAGGATTAAATCCTGGGTTTCACCTGGAAGTTCTCTGGGCTGCAGGGTTTCCAGGGCAGGTCACTGCACCAGATTTCAGACAAGTGGGGGATTGCTGGAATCCAGATCTCCACTCTTTAGGGGAAAACAAACAGTGCAGAGCAACATTTGCTGGTGGGACCTGATGATTTTAAAGGTTTTTTCCAACCTTAAAGGTTCCCTGATATCTCAAGACAGAAGGTGTTAGAATCAAACTTCTAAAACTGCAGCTTTCCCAGAATCCCAGAACGGTTTGGGTTGGAAGGGACCTCAAAGCTCATCCTGTTCCACCCCCTGCCATGGCAGGGACACCTCCCACTATCCCAGGGTGCTCCCAGCCCCGTCCAGCCTGGCCTGGGACACTTCCAGGGATCCAGGGGCAGCCACAGTATCCCAATATCCCGTCTAAA
This sequence comes from Atrichornis clamosus, assembly GCA_013400975.1. Lineage (NCBI taxonomy): Eukaryota > Metazoa > Chordata > Aves > Passeriformes > Menuridae > Atrichornis > Atrichornis clamosus. The sequence continues at coordinate 15,632 of WBMZ01013503.1, read as the reverse complement.
CTTACTCTGTTTGAAGCCCTTCCCCTTGGCATCTAAAAGCCCTGGAAAGCCCAAGATTCCCCAGGAATCCCCATGGCAGTTGAGGTCTGTAGTACCTGGCATAAACCCACGACTTAATCCCAGACTTCAGCAGAACAGAGGGATTTGGGATCCTGGTGACACACGGCAGCAATTCCTGTGCTCCAACCTCATGTTCCTATTTCACATTGGAAAATGTGAAAATTTGCTCCCCAAGGCCTGGTGTGTTTTATTGATGCTTTACAAAGTTAAGGTGGAGGTTTCACTGATATGAAACTGCCTCTTTTCCTCCCCCCATTTGGTGGTTTGCTCCTTCCCTGCTCTCCCTCAGCCCTCCCTCCATCAGCTGCTTCCACATGCAGATCCAGTTCTTCCCCGGAGCTGGGAAAAACTTTTCAGGTGCCGCTCTTTCATTTGGCAAAACCCATTTGGGGCAAGCAAAGCTGTTTAAAAATTCAAATGAGGTTTTCAAATGGTTTTCTAGCTAAGGAATTCGGAAACATTTCCTGAAACACAGGAGCTGGTTCTCAGAGAGACTGGAAATGAATTCCGGATGAAAGTTAAGCGAGGAGAAAAAAGCCCCCTTTCAACACAAAACATGTTTTGAAAATTACCATTTCAGGGCATGAATTTGTGTTGCATTTGATCTGAAGTTAATGAGGTCTGCTCAGGTATCCAGCTGTCAGAGAGCCATGGGATCACTGGGGTTGGAAAAGCCCTCCCAGCCCCTGGAGTCCCAGCTGTGCCCATCCCCACCTTGTCCCCAGCCCAGAGCTCTGAGTGCCACAGCCAGGGACACCTCCAGGGGTGGGGACCCCAAACCTCCTGGACTAAAGGGACAGCAAACGCAGCTGCCTTGCAGCTGACTGACAGCCCAGCCGCAGCAGCTGGAAAAGATCCCAAAAATGCCAAAGTGAGGTTCCTCAAGGGCCCCCCTGCCTGGAGGGTTCGGCTGATTTAGCGCTGCTCTCGCTGCGGCTCCGTGAGCGCCGCCAAGCAGCAGCTCCACACCATTCCCTGCCCTCCCTGTGCATGGAAACGGCAGCATTCCCACCATTAGGAACACAGCCCGTATCCCCACGGGAATCACAGGTAACAGAGCTCTGAAACCCAAGAGAAAGTAAATTTTCTGAGCTGGCTGTGCCACCCCCCTGTGCTTCGCTGCGCAGCGGCTGGAGCGGAACCCGGAGCAATTTAGGGGAGAGAGGATGAATGTCAGCCCTGATGGATTGCTCTTCCAACTGCTTGTTGGAATCTTTGCAAAGGCCACTGACAAGCCCTGAGCAGCCACGGTCACCAAATGAAGGAAGGGCCACTCAATGCAAGGCACTGCAGAGCTGAGGGCTGATCCCATCCACAAAAACACGGAGAGGCTGAGGAGAATTCGGGTGGTTTGGAGAAATATCCTCGGTCTGAACTACCTGGAGAAATTCTCTGAGAATTTCAGATCCTTTTTGGCACCCTGTGGGATCAGAAGACAAAGTGTTACAGTGTGGACGGCTGTGCTGTTTTCAGCTCCTTTGGATGGAATCCATCAAGGAGAAGCTTCTGAAGTCGTGTTGGGGCTGCTCGGTGAGCGGGGGGCTGCAGGCAGGGATTATTTCTCACTAAAAAGAGACAATCAGCCCATTCCGTGGACAGATTGGCAGCTTCTCCCACTCCATCCCTTTCCACAATAACACATTTACACTGCTGTCCTACGGAGTGCACAAGCAAAGCACAGGAAGGGAGGAAGACATTTCATACCCAAATGTCCATTTTCTCCTTCTAAACAACGACTCTTCGACCTCATCGTTTGTAAAGTATGTCCTCAATGGTAAGGAGTGGGAAGGATCGAATTCACCTTCTGCTCTCCCACTGAAGAGACCATAATGAAGTGACTCTAATAACTCCAGCCCCTGCGGTGGGCAGGGACACCTTCCACTCTCCCAGGCTGCTCCAAGCCCCATCCCACCTGGCCTTGGACACTCCCAGGACGGGGCAGAATCCCCCTCTGCACAGTTTGAAAGCTCTTGGCAGCCCCGTGGTGCGGAGCATCTCCGCTCTGTGGGCCCCCTGCATCCCTCCCGCAGAGCTTTCTACAACAACTCCCCTCTCGGTTCCCGTTCTCAGTAAAACCAGAAATATTATGCCCCAAATTTGTTTTATAATTGCATTTTCTCATTATCCTATCATCACTCTGGGTGCCAACAAAGTGTCCAAGTTGTTTACATTCAGTCTAAAACTGGCAGAGAATAATTGAGATGCCGTGGCTCATTCCAGAACGACGCTGCAATTTCATCTCCTATGACACTGGCAGTCCATAATCTGCATTTTTGGGTGCTTTCAGAGGCTGAGGATGTGCACAGAATGGTGACACCGCTCTGCTGCTGCAAGAATAACATTGGGAAGTGCTTCCCAACACATCCAAGCACCACAGCACTGCCACCAAAGCCATCTTATAAAATAACAATCACATTCTGAATCATCTTCCCGAGAAAGACAGCTACAGACAGCCAGATACTTGAAGGACGGGAGATTCTGCACATACCTCTGTGTTCCCAAAGCCACAAGCACAACTCTTCCTCTACACATCCTTCAAAATCATGGAATCCCAGCCTGGCTTGGGTTGGAAGGGACCTTCCAGCTCATCTCGTTCCACCCCCTGCCACGGGCAGGGAACCTTAAAAAAACACTTTAAAAATTCTGTGTACAATTCCACCTCTTAGTTCTGATGTATTTTCCACACAAAGGGAAACCCCGGGTGATTTTTGCCCTCTGCAGGTGTAAAGAATCCCTCCCCACCGTGTTTTTCCCACTAAACACCATCCTTAAATCCAGTGGTAATGGCATTCACACGTTTTACGAGACCCTGCTGGAAGTGCAGATGCTGCTCTGAACTCCCGGAACTCCTCTGCTCCTCCCGTGCACAGAAGGCTCCATCTAGTGTCACACAGGCACATTCCCGGGAAAAAGGAGCAGAGGGGCAAAAAAGCCAGTTGATAATAATTACTGTATGTTTTGAAGCTGCCCCGGTAAAATAACTGGATTTTCCTGCCGTGCTTTGCTGTCCACAGCAACTCCAGCCCAAACCAAAGCAGGTGAAGACCAAATCTTCCAACCTGGCTTTGGACGAGAACCTGGAGTGCCAGGACAAGGGGAATGTGTTCCCACTGCCAGAGGGCAGGGTCGGATGGGATATTGGGAAGGAATTGTTCCCTGTGAGGGAGGGGAGGCCCTGGCACAGGGTGCCCAGAGCAGCTGTGGCTGGCCCTGGATCCCTGGAAGTGTCCAAGGCCAGGCTGGACAGGGCTTGGAGCACCCTGGGATAGTGGGAGGTGTCCCTGCCCATGGCAGGGGAGGGAATGGGATGGGCTTTGAGGTCCCTACCAACCCAAACCGTGCTGGGATTCTCTGATGTCTCACACATGATCCATGAATTCTGTTGCCATCACTTAATTACTCCAAAATCTGTGCTGTAACCAAGCGTGGATCCCCATCCAAGGGGATTCTGTATCAAACCTGGGGAGCAGAGCTGGGCAGCCAGGCGGGCACCCCGAGAGCCCCAGGCTCAGGCAGCTGAGCTGAGGGATTGTCCCAGACGCTGAGCAGGCAGAAATGCCAGACTGATTCTGCCAGGAGCCCCAGCTTCCCTGGCTCAGCTGAGAGTCTGAGCCTTCCTGACAGCTCCAGTCTGCCTCACGTGAGGATTCCCAAATTAAACCCAGCCTCTCAACCTGCAGGAAAGCCTCGACTCCTGCCCTTCCTTCAGAGGCACATGGGGCACCCCCGGGAATTTGGAGCCACTCCCTGGGAACACTCAGATTTAACAGGAACCAGAGCTGCTATTAGCATTAATTATTATTATTATTATTATTGATATTCCCAAGCATTTGACTGAAGAACCAGCTGAAGAGTCCGAGTTTGCCTTGTGAGCAGCAACCAACGAATGTAACTTTAAAACTTAAAAAATGCCCCAATAAAGCCACATTGGAGAGTTCACAGAGAATCCAGTGGGTGCTGAGCTAAGGAATACCCAGCCCCTGCGGCCCCACCTCTTATCCCCATTTTCCATCCATCCCACAGCATTCCCTGCCCCATGGCCCCCATTATCCCCTCCAAGCTCCCAAGTTCCTCCCACCTGCCCCACTCCATCCCCAGCTCCGCACCCCCCGTTATCCTCCCATTATCCTCCCCTGCAGCATTCCCAGTCCCACATCCCTCCATTATCCCATTCCACAGCATCCCCAGCCCGGTGCCCGCCGTTATCCTCCCGTGGTCCTGCCCTGCAGCATTCCCAGTCCCACCCCGCCCTGTTATCTGAACCTGCAGCATCCCCAGCCCGCACATCCCATTATCCTACCCCACGCCCCCAGTTATTCCCCCGAGCCCCCCTCAGCATTCCCAGCTCCAGTATCCCGTTATCCCCCGGCTGTCCCTCTTCGCAGCATCCCCAGCCCCGTGCCCTCCGTTATCCTCCCAGTCACTCCACAGCATCCCAAGCCCTACAGCTCCCGTTATCCCATCCCTCAGCATCCCGAGTGCTGCATCCCCGTTATCCCATCCCACAGCATTCCCAGCCCTGCAGCTCTCATTATCGCATCCCGAGCCCTGTGTCCCCGTTTCCTCCCCGTTATCCCATCCCACAGCATTCCCAGCCCTGCAGCTCTCATTATCGCATCCCGAGCCCTGTGTCCCCGTTTCCTCCCCGTTATCCCATCCCACAGCATCCCGTTATCCCGCGCTCCGCGGTGCGCAGCGCCGCCCCGTGGCCACTCGCGGTACTGCCGCCGGCAGGAAAAACCGGGACTGCGCTTTTCCCCCAAATCCCGGATTTTCCACATCCAAACCCCGGGTTCTCCACACGCGAACCCCGCGTTCTCCAGCCCCTGCCGTCCTGCCTTCACCTCTGGACGAAGGATTCACCGCAATTCGCCTTCCCACAGCGGCCGCGCCCGGGCAGAGCGGGCAGTTCCCCGCTGGATCACCGAGGAAGCACATGGATGTCTGAATTCCTGTTAACTTCCCTGTTTTCCTAGTCTGACGTATCCACCTCCAGAGGGTTCTGGCTGCGGGTCTGACTGAGCATGAACGGTTCTTGCTCAGGAGAAAACCCCTCACGCACACAAACAACTTCTTGGTGGCAGAGGGCTGTAAGTACGAGGTGGCAGAAGGATTTACAGACCCCGGAATAACAGTGGGATGATTTCCCTCTACAGGAGGCAAGCAGTGTGCCGACATCTCTGTCTCCTCCCTCCTTAACTTTGTCAGCCCACATCCAAGAGTTTCCCAAGCTTGGAAGGGGGTCCTGCTCCCCTGACCACACATCTCAGGACAGAGTGGACAAAGAGGGACAGGAGGACAGGGACCTCCCCTGAGTGACACCGGTCACACCTCTGCTCTTCACTGCTGCTGTGGACACACGGGACACACCTCAAGATGAGGGAAGTCACAGGCAGGAGCCAAAAATCAGCTTTTTTAACCCCATCTGTCCTTGAAATCACTCAACAGCCTCATCTGAACCTGTTCCCTGGAACTGCATCTTGAAGGAAAAAAAAAGTCACAATTTCCTCCTCTTCTGTCTCAGCCCCATGAAATGAGATCCCAATTTCTTCCCATGAAACACTCCCCTAATTAAAAATCATTAACCCAACTTTCTCCTTGGCCTGGCAGGAGCCCTTAATCGATGTTCCAAGTACTGCCAGGTTAATTTTTAATTTGAATCAGAGATACTGCATCACTTACCTCAGCCAGGTGCCAGCTGCCTTTAAAATCTGGAATACTTCGTGGTGTTTTGAAGGAATTCCTTATCCCAGCACAGAGGAGGTGGCAGAGGTGACAATTTTCTGTGAGCTGAGGTTATTTAATATATTCAGTACCACACAGTGGTTAATCCCTGCCTGTTCCTCTCTTGACCATCCCTCATGAATAGTTTGGGGGTTTTTTTTCCTTATATCCTAATATTAAATACAGGGAATAAATGCAGGGAAAAAATAACCCGAAATCTTGGGACAAGCCAGGAAAATACTGCAAAACAAGGAGGGAAATACAAACAAGCGGGATCTAAGTTATTTAACTGCTCCCAAACACTGACAGCCAGCACTGCTCCAGCAGGAAAAAGGAGCATCTTTAGCAGCCCTGAAAGCCCAGGATCTCACTCACCTCCTCACCTGGAGGACTCCAGCTCCATTGCCTTTTTTTCCCCTTTGGAACAAAACACAGTTTCCCTTGGACGCCTCCCAGCACAGCTCCCCGGGGACACCTCTGCCCGTGGTGCCCAGCCGGTTCCGTTTTCCAGCAGCCAGCCCAAATCCAGCCTGCACCTTGCCAGGGCCGGTCACAGCAGGGGCTCTGGCCGAGCCCCGGGGATCGGGAGCAGCCGAGGGGAGCGTGCACCTGGAAGGGTGAAAGGAGGACCAGCTCCTCCCCTGGAGCACGGAATTCCCACCTCTCCCTCCCTGAATTCCGGAATCCACCCCCCCCTCCCACTACAGACGCCAATAAAGCGCACCCCCGCTGCCTCTCCCAGGTACAGCCGAACTGATTTTCCTGCAGCCTCTTCCAGAGGCAGTGGGAAAACATCTTCCTGCAGGAAATGATCCCAGGCTGCTCCAAGCCCCGTCCAGCCTGGCCTTGGACACTTCCAGGGATCCAGGGGCAGCCACAGCTTCTCTGGGCACCCTGTGCCAGGGCCTGCCCACCCTCCCAGCCAGGAATTCCTTCCCAATATCCCATACTGGAAGAATAAATAAAAATATAAATTGTCAGGGAATCAGCTGTTATTCCCTGCTGCTGTGTTGCACATCTCTAAATCCATTAACAGGGCTCCACAAACCCCACATAAATTCCACTGCACTGAATTCTGAAGGAAAACTAAATAGCATTTGGTATTTAGTATTTCATTAAAGCTTCTAACTCCTAATTTCACCACAGGGATGCTACAATTTGGTGTAATAATTTATTTTTCTCCTCCTGACAACTACCTGAATGCATTTGCAATTCACTTAAGAGGATTAATTAAGGCTTGTTTTCATGACAAGGTTTTTTTAATAGCGATTAAAATTGAGTTTAAAGTTATAACATATACTAGTTGATAGCAATTACTAAAACTAATCCTAGGAAATTGATACTTGAATTAAATATCCATTACTGGGAATCCTGTAACAGTGCAAGCACCTCCTTCCCTGCAGCCAAATTTTACCAGTTTGGAATAAGGTTCAACACCAGTTTGATTTTAGGTTCTAAGAGTTGGATTATATTTAGAATTTAGGTAACAAAGCCCCAAAGTTGCCTCCAAAAATCTTCCAAGCTGCTGCCTGAAAGTCTGCACCTCACTTTGCCCTCTTTTTCCAGGCACACTTGGAAGAGCCAGTCCTGACCCCTCCTAAGAAGGAGCAACTTCTCCAAGGAGTTTCTGGCCATGGAATTAACACAGACTCAGATGTTGAAACAAGGATTAAACCCAAATTAAATCCTCTGGATCCGGGAGTGAAGGATTCCTGGGCCAGCCCCCAGTCACAGCCCAGGAAAACCCTTCCATGTCCCTGAGGGATCCCTGAGGATTCACCAACACTGACGACTGTGGGCTCATTCCCAACACCATTTAAAACACACCCAAAACCCACCTTCAACAGGCTGAACACCCCAAATTAGCAATTACTGTGCCCACTTAATGAAGGTGCAGAGGACAGAGCTGAAACTCCTCAGTAGCTTCCTGAAGTGGCACTGGCTGAAGGTTTCCAGAGGCTTTTTTCTGTTCTCCAGACATGGAAACAAGGAAGAGGGGCAGGGAATGAGGATGCTCATAACACTGGCCGTGAATATTCCCCTAACGAGAGCTGAGCCCCCCAAAAACCCCAAAACTCAGTTTAGCCTTACAGAGCTGTGGGATGGGCAGGGGTGCACATAACACACAGGAAGTTCCGACTCCCAAAATTCTGGAGCAGTGCCTTTTAATGGACATTTTTGTCTCTCCAGGGAAAACACCTTTCCACACTGGTGAAATACAGGGAATATTTATTTACTGTCTTTTTTAAATCCTGATGCTCCACAGGGCTAAGCTGTATATTGCTCCAGTACAATCCCTAAATGGATGGCTGTTCCAAGGATTTCTCTTCCCACTAATTGTCCTTCCCCATTAATTTTCTCCCTTCAGCACAGGCAGCAATTCACCACTTTCCTTCAGCTCCTGGAAAGAAAGAAACGCAACAGTTATGGACATTTGGGGATTATCCAACAGGATTTCACCAGGGAATGCTGCTGGATGAGGGAATAACTCCCTGGCCATGCAGGGAATGCACGGATGACTCACTAGAGGTCCCTCCTGGCCAGGACACTGAGGGTTGGAATGTTCTGGTTCACTTCTAGTTTGGGTCTAATTAGTAAAAGACCAAATATTTAGTGGACAGACACACCTTCAGAAGAACTGCTTGTTACCAACCTGGCATCCCCTCCCAGGTGGAATTCCAGACATATTTTGGGCACCCACGAAGTTTTACAACATCCAAAAGGTCTCCCACCAATGAAAAAACACCATCCCTGGATGGATTTTATTCCTCCCATCCAATAAGCCCAACAAGACAACAAAATATTCCAAGGATTCCGAACAAGAGGCGCTTGCCCATGTTATCCTGATGCTGGAAATTCAAATTACAGGGCTGTTATCTTGCTAAGGAGCTACACAACACCAGGAAACCGTTTGAAAACAGCATGGAATATTCTTCTTTCCCATCTCAGGAGAAACAACTGTCTCCATTTTATTCCGTGTTCTGCTGTGTTGAAAAATGCAATTTAAAACACTGACAACATTCCTCCATCCATCCAAGTCAGTGTGAATTAACAGAGCCCAACCATGCAAATAAATTATATTTAAATACCAGAGAGAGAAGGATTTTGCAGCATCTCACAATGCCCAAGACTCTCCTTACTGCACTGAAAAAGCCCCCACACTTCTTAAATAGATGCATTTTGTTTCCTTAATCCCCACACTTGTTAAATAAATAAAATTCATCTGCATAATTTAAGTAACATTAATCTAATCGACATAATTTAATCTATATAATTTAAAATAATCTATGTAATTCAAGCTAAATTAATCGATATAATTTAAGCTAAATTAATCCATATAATTTAAGCAATCCCTACACTTCTGAAATAAATAAAATTAATCTCTCTAATTGCACTAATCCCAGTGTTTTTTAGAAGCAAACGAGATTTATTGATTGTGCTTTCCCAGGAGTCCCAGTGTCTGAGGAGCTGGCTGTAAACCATCCAGACAGGAATGGGCTCGGGAGGATTTGGGCTTTAGAACTCTGGGGCTGCTCTTACAAAAATCCACATCCAGAGGAGGAGATCCAGATCTAATTTTGTTGCTCCAGGGGCTGCTCAAACAACTCCAAGAAACCTTTCCTTTCTCCCAGGAATGAGGCTGTTTGCTGGGAAAAAAACCCCACCCACCTGACTGGGGAGAAAAGCAGCGTCAGAAGGAAAATTAAGGAAGAGAAACCTGTAAAAATGGGTAAAAATAGGTAAAAATGGGTAAAAATAGGTAAAAATGGGTAAAAATAATGGGTAAAAATGGGTAAAAATGGGCTTTTTCCAGCCACGGACTGTTGTCAAGGAATACATTCCACAGCCAGATGGGAATTCTGGAGATTTCAAGCTCCTTTCCCTGGGTGTGAGCTCAGAGGGGACGCTGGAAAAGCATCCAGGGCCAGGATTTGGAGCCGCTGCAGGAATTCTGTGGGAGGCAGGCAGGAAAATCCCAAGAAATGGACTCTTTATTTCCAATAAATCTCATTCCTACCTTCACAATGTCCACCCCTCCAACCAGCTCCCCCCTGACGTAGAGCTGGGGGTACGTGGGCCAGTTGGAAAAGGTTTTGAGTCCTTGTCGCACCTAAAAAAATGAAAATGATGGGAATTGGGGATTTTAGCTCTGGGAAAAGCCAGCAGGGAAGGAAATCCTCAGGGATGGGGAGGCTCCGTTACCTCTTCATCTTCCAGGATGTCAAATGTCTCGTAATCAACGCTGGGGAGAGGAGAAAAGTTCATTATTCACTGTGGTCTGGGGGAAAAGTTCTCAACAAACCCCAAAAAGCCTCAAAGGTCCCAAAGGGACTCTCGAAATTCTCAAAAACCGCCTCAGAATTCTTAAAAAAACCCTCCCAAAAATCTCAAAAAAAACCCTCTCAAAAATCTCAAAAAAACCCCCTCAAAAATCTCAAAAAGTCCCTTAAAAATCCCAAGAAACCCCTTAAAAATCTCAAAAAACCCCTTAAAAATTTCAAAAAAACCCCTTAAAAATCTCAAAAAACCCCCTTAAAAATCTCAAAAAAAACCCCTTAAAATTCTCCAAAAAGCCCTCTAAAAATTCTCAAAAAAACCTCAAAGTTCTCAAATAAGAACCCCTCAAAAACCCCTCAAAATCCTAAAACTTCAAAAATTTTTTGCAACCTTCAAACCCTCTCAAAATTATCTAAAAACCTCCTCAAAATTTTAATAAAAACATCAACATCTTTAAAAAACTCTCAAAATTATCCAAAATCCCCTCAAAATTCTCAAAAAAACCTCTCAAAATTTTCAATAAAACCTCAAAATTCTAAAAAAACCCCTCAAAATTCTTAAAAAAAAAAAAACAACTCAAACCCCCCTCGATAATCTCAAAAAACCCATTAAAGTTCTCAGAAAAACCCTCAACTGCTTTAAAATCCTCTTTGAAAACAAAAACTTCCATCTGGTTTCCATAATGCACTTTTTAAACCAGAAGTGGCTTCCCAAATCCAGTAAAACCCAGTTACCTACCCAGTGTTATTCATAATTTCTATGATTTGCTTGCTGAAGCCACATTTTGCCGTCTGAAATGCAAACCACACTTGTTAAAACGCACCTGCTTTATTTCATCCATGGCATTCCAAGTCCTCCAGCTACACTACAGCAATTCCCAAGTTTTTGCTGGAGGAGCCAAATTGCTCAACCCCTTTTTTCAACCTTTATCTCCTGCCTTTTATGGATTTATGGAATAAATGCGCTTTAATTTGGAGGCATCACTGCCCTGTACTTACCTTTATAATAAATAAACAGGTTGCATGAACAGCAACTCCCAATTAAAATGAATTAATAATTAATATCCACTGCCAACTCTTCACACATTGGCAGCATGAGGACAAAAAACACCCAGCATTTTGGAAGTATTGAAATTATATCCAGCAGTAATAAAAAACCAGGGACTGTCCTATGCTTTATAGAAGCACCAAATCAAAAGACAAATAAAAAGTTTCCAGCAGCATTAATTGGAATTAAGGAAAACCAAGGTCAACATTGATTATATTGAATATATTCGGGAACATTCCACGTTACCTGTTTGCTCCCCTTCATAAAGAGCATCACAGGAGCTTTGTTTATCAAGGATTTCAGCCTACAAGAAGACATAAAACAGCTTGGTTATTACTCCTGCCTTTGTTTTGAGAGGAAAACAGGAAGCAGAAGTGGAAAGACAAAGTAAATTTGGGAAGACTCCTAAAATTCCAGGCTGGGACGGGTTGGGAGGGACCTCACAGAGCATCACATTCCCACCAGGAATTTATCTTCCACAGACCAGCTTGGTGAAAGACTTCATGAAACCTTCCCAAAGGTGCTGCTGCTCCTCAGGGAGATGCTTCATTAAAAACTTTAACAATTAAAACACTTTGGGAAGCAGAGGATGTTTCCCATTGTCTCCTTTCCCCAAAAAGATGAGGCAAAGCAAAAAAATTGTGTCTCAATTCAGTCAAGTGGCTGCTTGTGCAAGCCTGGAAGTTTGTGTCACGAACTGTAGTGTAAAAAATGTTTAATTTCATGAGGAACTCCTTAAAATGCACAGAAAGGGGCTACAAGACTTTCTAAAAATAAGTTTTTAAAGGCCACACGGAGCCAATCTCACCTCTAATTCCATCTCTGAAAAAGGCAGTGATTGGGTTTATGGCCTCAGTGAAACAACTTAAAAGGAAAGTCACCCAAGCCACAGAACAAGTCTGAAAGGAATGAACAAATCCATGGCTGTGGAAGAATTATTCATCCCATTTTTAAATGGAATGGATTAAATCATTTCTCCACTGCACTGAGCAGGGAGAACAACCAGGAGGAGCTGGCAAACCAGTCCCCTCTGCATGTTTTAATGGCACTATTCCCATAAAAAAGAGGGAAAATCCAGCCCTTGTGCAGCAGAGGCTGTCAGATATCCCAGCCCTGAGCATCTTCCAACGGGGGTTAAAGCAGGACAAAGTGGCTCCCAGATATTCCACCTGAATATCAGGAAGCAGCACAATTCCTGCAGCAGACTCGTGTTCCCAAGGTGAAAAAAACCCAGGAACTGAAGGACACAAATCAAGGAAAATGAAGAGAAAAGGCTGGGATTCCTCCAGTGACATCAGAGCCATGAAGTCTGTGACAAACAAAGCTGGTCAGAGCTGTTCATGATTAAAAAGGTGATTTTTCCCAGTTGTTTTTAAAGGATAAATTCTTAAAGGGAGACAGGAGGGAATCTATATCTATATAGTTATATAGATATAAATATATCTGTATTTATACATCTAGATATATAAATNCATCGAGATATATAAATATAAATATCTCTATATTTATATATCGATATCTCTATATTTATATATAGATATATCTCTATATTTATAGATATAGATGTATTCCTGCTGTAAGCAAAAATTAAACTACAAATATAAGTAAAGACTATTGAATATTTTATTATATAATATTATAATACTATTATATTATGACAATCTTCTAATATTTTATTAGACATCATATTATTATCTATTAAGTGATGCCCAGTGTCTAAAACCCAGAAGTTACTGAACAACTGCAGGAGTGCTGTAAATAAATCAGTTCTCGAGGCACTTCGGGTAAAGCAGGAGTTTCTAGGGAGGTCTCCCCTATATGAACACACAGCAAACCTCAAAAATTGCCACCATTCACCCCACCTGTCCTCCAGCTTCTGGGCCTTGGGGCAGATGGTGTCCAGCTCTCCAGATGCCTCGAGTTCCTGGGGAAATCAGGGGGAAAAAAACCAAAACCAAAACCAAACATGAGATGCGAAATGCAAGAAAAGCACCCGAGAGAAGCAGAAAATCCCAGTTTCCCACCTTGATGATATCCAGGCCCCCGATGAGCTCTCCAGCCACGTAGAGCTGCGGGTAAGTTGGCCAGTTGGAGAAGGTTTTGAGCCCCTGACGAACTTCCTCGTCAGAAAAAATGTCAAAGCTGCTGAAGGCAATCCCGTGTTTGTTCAGGATCTCCACCATCTGCTTGCTGAACCCTGCAGGCACAAAGAGGGGCATTAAATGGGATTTTAGAGAGCATTCTCGTGTCTGTGCTGGCCTTATTCACTGTAAAAGTGTCATTTTTCCAGGCAGCAAGCTCAAAACAGCTCAGGTTGGGATTCTTTGCTCTGTCGATAGCCTCAACAAGATAAAAGGGAAAAAATTTGATTGTTTATGTATTTATTACTGTGCTCACTAGTTTAACTCAAAAACTTGACTTTTACAATATTTTCTACGATTTTACTTTAAGAGCATCCTTGCCTACTTCACATAAAAAGCCAATTCCTTTTCATTTTTAAAATTTTTTATGTTCTCCTGAGAATTTAATGCTATTTTACTACCCTTGTGACACCTTCATAGCATGTCTTGTTTTCCTTTATGACAGATTTCCATATCAACTCTCTCAGCAGGATATTAAGCACTGAATATTCTGATTTTACAACCAGATTTTCCATGTCTGTTAGTGGCCAACCTGAGGGGAAAAGTTTCTCCCTTTTGTAACCAAGCATCTTTTTCCCCAAGAAAATGGTCACAATATTTGTAAAAAGCTGTAAATATGAAAATTTTCATGTTGTTGAATTTAGAGTCATCTTTTTAACCTCCCAGACAACACAATCCCACCGTTTGCAGAAAGGATCCAGGAGAATTTGCCCATAAAACAATGTGATAATCAGGCTTTATATCATTCTGGTCTACATTCAAACACCCTTCCAATCCCTTCCAATTCCCTCAAAGAATTCCAACAAATGCTGTGCAGACAAATGAAAACCTTTATACAAATATTAAATGAAAAAAGAGAGTGGGAGAGAGAGAGACAATGCTCAAAGGCTTTAATAAAGGGATAAAAAAATCAAGGTTTAAATGGGGAAGAGAAGTGGCAGCACAGAATAACCTTTGATTTCAGTGATTAGTTTTTGAAATATGGATTTTTACAGCAATTTATTGAGACGTGGAGCAGCAGCATTTGTACTCCTGGCATCCAAGCTGCTTTTCTTTCCGTGGCTGCAGTGGGAAGCTCATGTACAGCCTGGAGTGAAACGCGGATCCTGAAATTCCTCCTTCATCTGGGAGTTCATTAGCAAACACCCACAGGCTGATTGCTGATGGTTATTCCAATATATTAACTCATTTCTGCTGGAAGGAGGGGAGAAAACCCAGCTTCATTTCAGCTGTAGGCAATTCCCTGCAAAGCAGGAAGATGGATTGGCTGGGCTTCCTCGGGAAGTGCTGTGCTCGGGGGTGAAGTGCCCGGACAGCTCCACTGCCACAACAGGAGATTTAGGCTGGAGTTCTGCACAAGGAGTAATTCAACTGCTACAGAATGCTCTGAGTGTTGTCTGGGTGATCAGAGATGCCCCAGCAACAAACGCACCCTCAATAAATGCGAGTATTGATGAAGCAAATAAACAAATATTACCAAATAAATCCCAATATCGCCAAATAAATGCGCTGAAGTAACACAAGACCTGCAGGAAGCACAGTCAGGTGTCTGTGGACACACAGCCTTACTCCATGCTCTGCTCAGCTGAAAAAATGCCAAAATCTACAATACAATCCCCAAATCCCTGCTGGATAAGGTCCCCTCTCCTTGCCAACCCAACTAAAAACTCCAGCAAGTCTTTTTTGTGTCAAAATAGATAAAAGTCAAAATTCTCTTCACCTTTAAACAAGCAGGTTCCTTTCTTTAATTCTATTTTTATTATTCCTACAACTGATAAAACAGATCCAGATCACCTCTGAAAAAATTTAAATTATCTTCACCTTGAAAAAGATGAAAATGTTGACAAAACGTTTAATTACCTTCACTTTGAAATAGGTTTTGTCTTTTCTAAGAAGTTTAATGGACCCAACTGACATCACCCAGCTACTGCCAGGAGCCACCAGAGCAGCCCAAAGCAGGCACAATATTTACCTGCAAATTAAGAGCTGCAAGTTCAGATGATTTTGGGTGCTCACTCCATTTTAATATTTCCAATTTTAATAAATATTTCTATTTGAGTCATTACCTCCTGTGCCCTTTTCATGGGGCACCAGGATCGACAGTAAGAACTGGAGAAATATCTGAACAACCCCAAACTTCAGACACCCCAAATGTACCCAGAAATCTCAGGAGCTCATCAGAGCAGTGGCTCTATTACAAAATATATCAAAATTTCCATTCTTAAAAACTACCCATAAATTCCTATGATGATACATTCCACTCACCTCCAACCACACTGTTACATGATACAAATGCAGAATTATCTATACATAAATAGATGGAATTTCATCAGCTTTGCACAGCAAGATACACATTATTAGCAGTACAAAGCACCTCGTTCA
>WBMZ01013502.1:0-42662 GCA_013400975.1 Atrichornis clamosus | reverse complement strand
GCCCGGCCAACCCGCGCCCGCCGGGGCTGAGCCATAAAAGCGCCGGGAGCCGCTGGGGCCGCGGCTCCAGTTGGCGGCAGCCGTGCCCGGCACGCCTGGGGTGGGCAGCGCGGCCGCCCCTCCGCAGCGCAGGGACCGCCGCCGGGCCGCCCCCAAGATGCTGTTTTGGCACACGCAGCCGGAGCACTACAACCAGCACTCGACCGGCAGCTACCTGCGGTGAGTCCCGGGCAGCGGCAGCGCTGGCACGGGGGGCTGTTTGCTCGGGTGCCCGCGGCCGCCCGCTCGCTGGGTTCCCCGGCATTCGCACCGCGCGGCCCGGGGCTAGCGCAGCTCCCTCCGTCCGAGACACAGGGGGCTCCTTTTTCTTTTTTTCCCGTCTTTTTTCCAGTCTTTATTTTTTTAGCGCCTCGTTAGACAGCTCCTTGCAACCCTGCTTTATTGCTTGTGCCAGCTTCCCTCTACTCTGGGCTGGGGTAGCGCAGCTCCAGGGGAGGAGGTGCGGCAGCGGCGGAGCGCTATCAAAAGTCTGTGGAAAACGCCTGTTGGCAAATTGAAAAGGCACCCAGTTTTCTGGGGATGAGATTTCATTCTCTGCTTTTTGGGACGATGTGTGAAAAGCGCAGAATTTCACTTTCTGAACTTGCCTAAACCAGCTTTTTCCTGCCTCCGCACAGTTGCGTTTAATTAAATGTGCCTAATTTAAGTACAAGGGCTGCTAAACAATAGTCTGTAACATGTGTAGCACAAACCCGCGTTTCCTCCCTCCAACCGATGTCAAAGCAGGCAACTTTGGGAGTTCCCTTTTTGCTGGGTGCTTGTGAATTATTTGCTTTCTGAAGATGCAAAGCTCAGCCGTCGGCTGGTGTCGATTGCTGCTGCTCAGCTGGAGTGGGATTTTGCTGAATTGTGGCGGTGGAGAACCTGTCTGTGGCCCAAGAACCCTGACTTTCAAATGTACCCCCAAATAACCACTCTTGAGAGAGCATTGAGTTTGTCTGGGGAAGCACTTTGAATACAGATAATGCTTCCCTTTCAAGGAGACACCCTGTCTTGACTATTCCTGCTGCCTATCAGGGTACTTGCAAAGGAATTTTGTTTTGGACTAAATAATAATCTCCCATTATCAAATGATACAATATTGGGAGATTCTTGCCTTCTGGCAGCTTTTCCACTTCTTCGTACAAGGTTCTTCATCTCCTCCTTCTACGTCAATAATTCAGTTTCACAACATGAATGTGGCAAAAGTCTTGTTCCCTCTTGCTTTGTGCTTGCAAATCTGATTAGTTTAGGACAGTGAGAATGGTAGTAGCAGAGGTGCATCAGCATTGGTGCTTGTGCCTATTTTCCATTAGACAGTATTTATGGTGCTCGGGCTGCTTCATTAACTCCATGGATTTGTAGCAGGAGTGCTACAAGATCATCAAGTCTGGGTCAGGCTTGAGTCCACGATTTAAATTCCATTTAATTGGTCAGAAAACACATTAGGTTGTTTTTGCTGACTTGATGCTAGCTGGGGGATAAAGGATATCTGTTCTGTCAGGAAGGCTGCTGGTATGGAGGTGACCAGACTTCGGCTTTAGTGAGTATCTGCCACTGTGACCATGGTCGTTTTGATCTGGGGCTAAAAACCCTAAAATCAGTTTTATGGCAACAATGCCCTCAAGTGTTTCAGGGAAGGTTGGTTGAACAAAACCCTTGGTTTTTTAATGTAGTGACCTCTAAATTTGGCCAATTCACTTTCCATGAGGATGTGCAAGACACACATTTCTAAGAGGGGCATTTTTCTGCTGAGCTTTCTGAAGGCTTTCCTCACCCCCTTTCTTACTGCACAAGAAACTGAAAGAGTACAATACTTGAAATTGCTGTAAGAAAAGTTTGTGTAAATTATACTTTGCAGAGATCAAGGGCTTTCTGTGTATTTGAGACATTTGTGTAAGTTCTGCTGTACCTCAGTGGTACTTGTAGCTAGAGCAAGGTGATACAACAGAAAAATCCTTGCAAATCTTCATTCATTTTTTATGAAAACCTTGTATGGGTTTTGCTTTCTGTTCTGTCAGCTGACTGAACTCTCAAATAAGTTTCTCTCTTCCCAGGTAAGCAAACTAACTGTTGGTTAAGACCAGAACTGTAAATCTTTTGCATAAAGGTGAAACTTGTGAGAGTTTTAAGAAGTTCAACTTTTTTTTAAGGATAGGAACTGTTGTAAAAGCCTGTTTTTCCCTAAACTTGATTTGCAGCTCTTGAGTGAAGAGACGAACAAATATTGTGATGGCTTATATACTTAAAAAATCTTTTTACCTCATTCTACGTTCCAGGCACTTTTAATAAGGTTGAATACTTAAGGTCTTGACAAAGCAACAGCTACCACAGGCCATTAGTTCAAATGCTCTAGGTATAAAAATGTGATTGTGTAGCTTCATTGGAGCTTTAATATGGTGAAGCTTTCCAAAAACCAAGTCATGAATTCCTCCATGCTTACAGTCTTCAGCGACTGGACAGCTGTTCTGGCAGGTGTGGGGGTGCTAGGAGCCTGATATTAAATATTTGATTTTTTACTTCCGCTTACCAAAATTTCTCAACTGTTTAAGGTGAGTAGGTGTACAAATTCCTCACCCTTAACTGTTAAACCTGGGCTGGTTTTTGTGCACTGTTTCTGCTGAACTGCAGAAGTTTTCAGGCTCCAGGGTTTTTGACCTGTTCTCATCTGTAAAGCCACACACATTCCAAGAGCATTGTGCGGATGAGCGAGTTAAGAGCAAACGTTGGCATCCGGGGTGAGTGAGATGACTCCGGAGCAGTATCAGATCCTGCATGTGTGTGGAGCAATGCTATCTATTTCAGAAATCTACTGCAGGCATTTCTGTCACTTCATTACTGTAGTAAATCATCACTAAGGAAAAAAAACCCTCTCTATGGCAGCAGTTAGGCAAGAGCTGTGATTATGTCAGTAATGCCAGGAAGCAAATGGGGCTGGATGCCTTCGAGTGGGTGATAATATGGAGGGCGTGGGGTTGGAAGAGAGAATGGAACAGAGCTGGGTGTTTTTCTCCTGTCTGTGTCTGAAATGGCACAGTTTGTTCTCTGGCTTTGTTTTCCCATTAATAGGAGTACCTGTGTTTGAACCAGGCACTTGAGCAGTTTACTCTAAACTGCTGCACCATTTCGCTCATGACCTGGGTAGCCTTCAAGGTTGTGGATGCTATGAGTGGATCATTAACTGAACAGGCAAGGAAAAAATTCTTAATGCCCTTTCAGGGTTCATGCCTGTACATGCTGGATGGTTTTTCTCAAAGCATTTTGTTTATGGGATTATCAAAAGGAGCAGAACTGCAGCCTCTGTAAAGGGAATCTGGAGTCTTCGCACATCTGGAAGAAATGGAGGAGAAAAACAATCACTTATTCTGTATTGTCTCTGTGTTCAACAATAATCCTCCTAATTTGGAAGGTAATTAATGTTCTAAATAGGTGGACACAATGATCAGAAGTGTTAGTGGCATGGGAAAGTCTAGTGTGGTTCTTCAGTATCAGACAGGCTGAGATAAGGATGCTTATTCCTGACATCTCTTTTTGTACTAGTCAACTAATCATTTGTTGAGCTCTCAGCCTTGCTAATATCAGTTCTGCTTGGGGATTAGTGTGGGTTGGGACCAGCCTGGGACTAAATCAGCAGGCAGGTCAGGATCAACATCTTGTAAAGAAGTGAGAACAGGGGTTGTGTGCAGGTCCTACTGAAGCTGCTCCCAAGCACCTGTGTGTGCATTTATGAAGGTAGCCCAGTGCTGACTTAAGAGCTATGTGATTCCTTGGGACCAGGTTTATTAGAATGCAAGGAGATCTTATGAGTCAATTAATCTAGCAGCTTATGTCATCATTTACCTGAGTGTCTTCTTTTTACACCAGTTCTGTGTCTGCTTCTCATCCTTGGCTCCTACTTGAAGACATCTTACTAATCTGACATTCAGCTGTCAGAGTGCCCTTTCTTGCTTTTTTTTCCTGAAAGGCTTTCATCTGAGAACCCACAAACTCTTAAATGTACTTCCACAGGATGAAGAACCTATTTTTGATATTTTTTTTCCACTTCAAGAAGACTGTTTCACTGTAAAGTAAATCTGATTTATTTTTTAAAAACATAAATTCTCGGGCATATTCTATTCTGCCAGTGCTATGTTCTTTTGTGTGCAGTGGTGATGTCCTAGAGGCAGAAGTTGCCTGGTTGCATTATACAGGCCAAATTCTTCCTCTTCTAGCCATTTTAACCTGATGTTTCTCCAGAGACCATCCCCGTTCTCTCAGATCGTGAGGACTGAGCGTGGGTTGAGGCTTGGATGTTCCCTAAACCCCTTGTAGCTGACTGTGTAAATTGTGTGTTGCAGAGATGTCCTTGCGCTGCCGATCTTCAAGCAGGAGGAACCGCAGCTGTCCCCAGAGAACGATGCCAAACTGCCGCCCTTCCAGTACGTCCTGTGCACAGCCACCTCACCCGCCGTGAAGCTGCACGAAGAAACCCTGACCTACCTCAACCAAGGTAGGGTTTGCACTGCACTGAAGGAGAGCATATTTCCTGGGAACGATTCATGAGATTTAATCCCATACTTTGCCTTACTGGGAGGGCAGCGGGATGGGAAAAGAGGGGTAGAGGTGGGGAGGGGGGTGGAGGAAAGGAGGAATATTTAATTTTTTCACATTTAGATACCAGATTATCAACTATTATAATGAAGTACCACTGATTTAACTGTTGACTTAAAGCAGTGTTATAACATGCACAGTTCCCTGCGGCCAAGTACTGGCTTCATCTCAGACAACTGAAGCTGCTGCCTCCTACCTTCATCTCACAAGGCCAGATTGATGAAGCAGATGGGCCAATTTGGACTGAGGAGGGCTCTTAACACTGCAAGCCCCCAGCACTGCTGGAGGGCATAGCCAGAGGGTGAATTAGCAGGTATCCAAGGGCTGCTCTGTGATCTGGGCAGAGTGACATTGCTCCCAGAGGCTGGCTGATGTGGCTCTGCTCAGTGCCTAACTTGACAAGGTGCCAGGGTTCAGTGCAGCGAGGTCCTCTGTAACTGACCTCACAGACTAGTTCATACTCCTGGATAAACAAACATTGTGTGTTTCCCTACACTGTTTTTTTTTCCCCTTTGGCAGAATTTGTGCAGGCACATCTCTGGTTGGTGTTTGTCACTTTGCTGCACCTCCTGCGTGTGGGTCTTGAGAGGATCAGAGCTCTCCATGCACAGATCATGCTAAAACATACTCTGTTTATTGTCTGCCAGGCTGTAAGCAAGGGCATTAGACTAACAACAAGCTGAAGGCTGTCTGCCCTGTTATTAAGGTCCTTTCCTGCTTCAGGACTCTCCCCCAGCTTTTTAAGCTTCGTGCACTGATTAGGACACTCGCTTGGGTGCCTCCCTGGATAGGTTTCTCTCAATCCTGATAGAAATCAGAGCCCTGACCTCCCTTGGACTCTGACCTCAGGTGCAGGTGGCTGCTGGATCTGTTTTGGTAGCTGATAGACCCATGGAGGACCCCCGTGATCTGTGAAGTACTTCAGGCTCTATCCAAGGAGCCAGGTATTTCCTGTCACATAAGCTGGCACTCTTCTGTCTTCCAGGATCAAAAGATGCGTGGGATATGTGACTCTGTCATCCCAGTTTATCCATATAAACACAGCAGATCCCAGGAGGTGATAATGGGGTGTATCAATTGTGAGATTAGATAAATCTTCCTGTGAAACACAATTCTTTCCTGTATTGCAATATAATATTATTTTTGTTGTGAAAAGCTGTTGACAGCCAAATATTTTAACATACATGAAGCAGTGCCTGCTTTTTTTACCTTGGTAGAGAAAAAATTAGAAAACTCTACACAATACCATGAGTTTTTAAAAAAACTGTGTGACTGGAGCAGTCCACGTTTTCCTGTGCAAAGTTTTTCTTATGCAAAGACTGGCTTTTGGAGAGTCCATGTTGTGTTAGGCTTAGTCCTACTTGCTGTTACAAGGAGTTGTCTACTGCTGCGTCTTGACATGGTACTGACCTGTTTCCTTGGCGTTTCTTGGATATGGTCTGTCTTTCATCCCTCAGGGGGAAAGGTGGGATGTGGCTTTGCAGGATACACCCTGGAGAGCATGGAGCTGGAGAGGCCTGGAGGAACAAAGCAGGGATGAGGCTGGCAGGAGCTGTGCAGTGGGGCAGAGTTGGGAAGCTGGGGTGTCTGATTTCTGTTGGTGGGATGTTGGTGAGAACATTGCCATGGGTTAAAAAGAGGTGAGGATTAAAGGCTCTGTGAGAAAATTAATCCTGTGAGTAGAGTTACGTTGTATTCCCTACACCTTATCACTTTACACTTGCTGTAACCAAAGGGACACCTCTTGCACCTTAACCTCTCTCTGTGTTTATCATGGATTGGCCAAACACTGTTACATAAAACTTCCCTTCTTGAGTGTTGTGATGGATTACTTTAGCAAATGGGTAACTTCATTAATGAATGTCCCTCTGCCCTGCCTGTGTGTCTGTCATGGCTGGCTCCTAGTAAGCCAGATACAAAGACACAGTGGCTGTTCCAGCACCAACAAAGCAATTCACATCCAGTGTGGTTACTTTCCCAAATTGTGAGCAAAAGGTTGGGATTTTCTGCTGGCTGGGTGACTCTTGCCCCTTGCTGTTCAAATGTTCCTTCTCAACTCGAGCTCTTCACCACTCAGTAACTGACCTCTTGCCACTGTGAAGCAGCTCTGTTTCCTGCCCTGAAACACATTCTCCACACGTGACTGGTTCAGTGGTGATGAGTGAACCAGCTCGGGAATGTCCACGGAGAACTGCGTGGAAGAAAGGTCAAGTCTGACAGAGCTACGGAGTATGGAAAGCTGGGATGAGTCCAGATGGGAGAGGACTCTAGGCTTGTGGAGCATAATGGCTTCTCCTAGGCCTTCCTTCGTGCTGGAAAGACCCAAAGTGATGGTCAGTGATGTTGAGGAGGAAGAGGTCTTTGGCTGGGGCTCTCCACAAGGGTGGAGGCTGAGAAGACTCCTGAGCTGGAAACCAGAGACCAGCGCTTTCACCAAGGGAAGGATTTGTGAGGGAGCATAGTGGAGTGAGCTTAGCTGTAGTGTTCAGTTGACCTGGGGACACTGAGCAGTGGCAGAGTCCCAGGTTTTCTCCAGTTTGAAGCCATGAGTGCTCTCTGGCCACAACTCTAGAACCAGCCTGTAAATGAGGTAACTAGAGTTAAATCTGTAGCTTGGTTTCCAAAGACTGACTCATTACACTTGTCTTTCCCGATCTCTTCCTCCCCTGCCTTCTCACATTCCTTGGGAGACTGGAGCCAAATTGAACACAGGTTTAGTTTGCTGATCCTTAGGGCAGTTCCTTCATTAAGAGGTCTTTACTGGATCTCAGGAGGATTAATCATCTGATGGGACAAAGTAGAGGCTTATTAGTATGGTGTGTCAATACCAGTCCACAAGACTGGTAAAGGTGCTGTCCTCACATTGGAAGCTGCTGCTGGCATTGCTCCTTTGGTCAGGGATCACGTCTGTCAACAGAACTACACTGTCCAGAAGTCTGCAGCACAAACATCCTAACGTTTCTGGAACTAGCCTGCCTTTTAGCACTGTTTCAGTGTCTCTTGTGGATAGGGATTTTCAGGCAAACAATCAACCAGCAACCATATTACAAACCACAGCTTTAGCAAGATGTCTTGATGCAGTGCATATTCCATGGTCTGCAGTCAGATGGGGTGTGTTTTGACCATGGCTGGTTGAAACCAGTTTCAAACACGGACAGAAATGGAAGCAATGAAAGGTGGTTCCAGAAATTGCAGGAGGAGGAATGTGGAGGAAACAAGCACTGTGTACAGTAGATCTGAATGCTAATAAATGTGAGGAAATAAAGTCATTCCTTTAAAAAACAAAATGCCAAAAATCACAGAAACCTGAAAGTCAATTGCCCAAGGGAATCAGCTTGTAGTGCCAGAACCACATGTGGACTGTGAGCTATTCAAGTCATGATTTTCTTTCATGACCAGCACTGGGCTGGCTCAGAACCTCAGATCTGAATTACTTCAAATAGACGGTGGTTAAGGTTGGTGGCAGAAGGTCACTGAGAGCAGGCTGTGTGAAAAATCCAGCCCAGTCCCCCAGTGGTACTTCAGAATAACTGGCCTTCATCTGCCTGTAAAGTTTTCCTGGGCTCTGTTCAGCTCTCCAGAACTGCAGTGTCTGACGTGTGGTTCTTGGCCGTGCAAAGATTTTAGTATACAGCTGGTTAGGGTTTGGAAGGCTGGCCACCTCTGCTTTATGGTGTCTTCCAGGAGTCAGCCTTATTGCCAGTCCTCGACAGTTCAGAAAACAAACAAGCCAAAAACCCACACCATGAGAGAAAACCACTAACATCTGAGAGAACCTGTTGGGGAGTGTTGCTGTAGAGGTGCGTAAGCAACAGATGCCTCATAAACCTAAAGATGGACTTAGTTTGAGTGAGGGTCACACCTAAACAAAAGCCCCAAATTTCAAGCCCAGGGTGTAAAGGCGTACATCCATGTTCAAGACACGTGTGTAAACCGGTCCACTTTAAACAGTGCTGTGTTTAAAATCTGCTGGGTGTTGTCCTGCCTCAGCTCAACTGCAGGTGTGTTCTGGTTTCCTCTCCAAAGAGGGGTGCAGAAAACACTGGGCAAGGAACAGCTGAAGAGGACACTTTGGAGTCGATTGCTAATCGTTTGGGTAGGAGATGAAATTGCTTACACCAGAAGGCAAAAGAGAACTTTTGCCTCCCTTAAAAAGTCCAAAGTTCAGATTTGGTTGTCTAATCTTCTACAGTCAGAGAACCCAGTTTTAAACACTGAGATTTACAGTAAATGAAAAAAACTGTTTTATATTGACGTTAACTCCTACGTAATTGAGTTTTTATAGGGTCACAACTGCCTGGATGTTTGTACTTTTCCTGGAACTATTTTTTATTTGCCTAAATGAAGTGTAGAGAAGGCTGAGTGATCAGCTCTGGCTGGGTGTGCTTCTGGTTTAATTATAGCTCTGTTTGTGGGGATATTTTTGCTTTGTCCCGTGCTAGGAACTACCTCTTTTCCTAACAGTCACTGCCATCACTGACCAGGCCCTGGGCATTTGCAGGAGCTCTGCTGCTCATGGCTTCTCCCATGTGGACAAACGCTCCACCCTTGCCTGAAATCACACGCGCAACAATGACTTCGTGTCATTGAGACTTTGAGTACCAGGTGCTCCCTGGTGCCTGCCCACCCATCGATGCATCCTTGTTCCCCAGTTATCGTGGGGTGCCATACTGCTCCTTGACCCCTTTCCACTCTATTCTTGGGTTTGGATGGCTTAAAAAATGAAATGGCTAACGAAGGTAATTTGTCTTTACCATTTCTGAGAGTGGCTTTTGGTGTGTTTGGTTCTTGTGGTGCACTTCATCTTCAGAGAAGGAATTTGTCTCCTGCCTGACTTTGAAGACAGCTCTGAGTAGGTTCTGGTGCCTCAGCTGAAGCCATTAATTGTGCTAGAAGCAATTTCCCCATATGTTTGGCAGCTCTGTCTTCACTTGGCAGCCCAGGATAAACAACCCTGTCTCCAAACCACACCATCCCTAAGCTCACTATGAATCTTGCTTCAGATGACAGGGCACCTCTGCGTAAGTAGAGCATCTGACTTCTGTTGTCCTGAGGAAGCTAGAATCTCAGTTGTCTTTTAACCAAGAGGCTGTTTTCTATTCTTTTTGTAATGCTTTCTTCTGTTGCTAACATCTGGATGAAATTCAAATGGGATTGTGATCTTGCTGGCTTGTAGCCTGTGCACAACTCCTACTGGAAGCCTCTAGACTGCATTTTGTTCTCCCATAAATCTTCAATATCTGTGAAGAAAGGGAGTGCTCAGAAGTTCCTCAGAGTGTAGTAAGAAGTATGAAAATATCTGGAAATTTTTTTTCCTCCTATGCCATGTAATTTTTTTTAGTTTACCCCATTATCCATATCTGCTTTGAGATTTCCTTTAATTATGATAGAGAACTTTTTGCCTGTGGTTTTATAGGATTTGATGTTTGAGGGCATCTGAGGGAGCTGCCAGGTGGGGTCAGGTGTCATACTCATCTGTATCCCTCTTCAGCACCCTCACCCAGGACCATTTTTTTTCGTTATCTGAAACTCAAGTAAATATTACACACAAAGGTACTCTTACAGAGCTATAAAACCTGTTGTCCAAATTGACTTAAAACAGGTTGAAACCAGAAAAAGCCTGTATTTTTTACTTACACAGAGGGGGCTGAGGTTTTCTGAGCTGGACAGATGTGACTAAGATAATCCTGAGTGTTTCAAGTACATGCTAGAGAAGTGGAAATACTGGAAGAAATTATTTTCATGGGGTAGATATTTTTTCAGCTTTCCATTGGAAGTCCATAATTTGTTACTGATTAATTTGTATTAAAAATCAAAGTTTATGACATGGTTTAGATTAGGGAGGATTAAGTGAATGAGGTCTATGCAAAAGAAGCCCAAGCACATGCAGTGAATTCAGCAAGTAGAATGTTTCTGTGTCTGCTGGCTGGTTTTTTGTCCTTGATTCAAAGTTAGACTGTAGACTTCTGGTATTTAAATGTACCTCCCTCTCTTTTGAGTGGAAACCACTGTATAGGAGGAGTATTTCTGTTAGTGCCTGTTAGCTACAAAGTGTCACCACTGTAGACTAGACTATCTTCAAAAGCCTGTGGAGACTAAGCCTCAGCCAAATGTTCATATAGTAAATTAGCAGTGAAATTTTCCTGCAGCAAACTTGGCTTGGAGGCAGGTCTTTGGCTTTCCCTCAAGAAAGAGGTAGGGAAGGAGTAAAACAGGACAAAGAAACCCCCTTGAACTGGGGGCACGTTGTGAAAGGAAGAAGGACAAAAAAGCGGCACGATGACATGAAGCTCTGTGGTGTGGTGGTGGAATTGGTAGTTGAACTGGTGTGCTGTGTTCCTGTAGTGTTGCTGCCCGGTTGGTAGGGGCAAGCAGAGCAGGAATTCTCCGTGTAGCACTCCAGGGTAGCAAAACACAGTGGAACTAAGGGAGCTTTGCTGCAAGGGGAGAGGCAGGAGGCAGGCGAAAGGCCTGACAGTCCATCCTAAAGCAAGGCATGTGTAGACTGTGGTGCTGATTGCCACAGTATCAGCAAGTTCGGAAGGAGACCACACCAAAGAGGTAATGAGCACTAATTGCCCATCATGACTGGGCAGCTTCATACAGATGCAATCTGGACAGTGAATGCCAGAAACTGTGAAGATATGGCAAGGAAAGGGCTGACTGTATTCACCCTGCTCCATCTCTGGGTCCTGTGTTGAAGATGGGATGAGGGGCAAGATGGCCCTGCAGTGTTTGGGTGACTTTAGTCTTCCTTTTGCATTTCCTGGCCCACAGCTTGTCCTCCTTTGCAGGATTTCCATGTTTCTAGCATAGTGGGAACTTCCCGGGTGGCCTATTGTGTGGCTGGTGAATTCATAATATCCACTGGATAAACATCTACAGCATCTTGTCAAATGAGGCTGCAGCAAGAAACTGCAGAATATCCACTGTCATTTGTGGTTCAGTGTTTGAGGGTTCTGCTTTTGCTTCTTGTCCTGCAGAGTGTCCACACATGGGACACTTGAGCAAGTCTTATGCTAATTTTTATTTTTCCTTGTGACTGGCTAAAAAGGTGTGGGTAATCAAGCATGCAAGTTCACATGCCAGCTCTACCACTCTTGTCTGTTTACCCTGAGGGTTCATTAATCTTTCTTGTCAGAAGAATCTCTGTATGTGCCTGATGCCCTGAATAGTTGTGTTTGGCTGTTTCAAAGGTGATCCTCCTGCCTGCTGGATGTGCTTTGGTTTGGGACAACAAATGCTTGCTTTTTTTCCCCTCCCCCTCCTTCTGCGTGGTGCATTTGACTGTCAGCATTCCTTTGCCTTTATCTGTGCACTCTTTAGGATGTCCATATAAAGTTGCTAAATGGAATTTTTATTGGCCAGCTTGGCTTAATAATCAAACAGTTTCCAGGCTGGTTCTGTCCAGTGCTGTGTGGATCCATTCTGAGAAAGAGGACTCTCAGTTGATTTTTTTTTTTCCTTTTCACAGACTTTTGTTGAGGATATTGCTTAGTCTAAGGTTGTGGTTTAATTAATTGCTGGAAAGGCTACTTTGTTAGATTAAGTGAGGTCTGAGTCATATCAAGCTGGAACATCAGTATCCTAATTGGAAATTAGTTATCGTATCGGTATATTGTGCAGAAAACCACAAAATGCATAGTGCAAGTGGCCCTTGAAATGTAACACCAGAACAAAGAAAAGCAAGCAGGATATTGTGGTTGTGTGGTAAATAATTTTTGAACACCGTGTAACTTCAAGCTTGAAATGGTGATAATCTTTTGTAATCAGAAATTACCTAAAATTTCTGGTGGTTGACTAAATATCATGGAAAGCAGCAAGCTGTTAAACTTGTACCTTTGGAGCAGGTGAAAACATTCCTGTTGAACTAAATTTTTCAGCTGTACCAAATTGTTTACTTTCAGTTCTTCTGTCCCCAAATTAAGTGGTCACGCCTGCATTTAATGTGCGTTAATTACCAAAGACAATGCAAATTCAAAAAAGTAAGCAGTCTATAAATCCTCCTTCACGCAGATGCAATTGCTTTATGAATTACGAACCAGGAACTCTCTGGACCTGTGTGGTTACTACTTTGCTGGCTACTACTTTGTTTGTAAAGAGAGTTGCTCAAACTCTAGCCTAGGAGGAGATTACATAAATTTGCTGTTGCCCAGGGAATGTCTATTTAAAATACGAATTACAGTTTATCATCACCCACCCAGGTTTTTATTGGTGCCCCTGAAGCTTTCAATGAAGTTGGGAGACAAAGTTGCATCTCAGGAATTTACTGTGGTTTTCTGAATAGTTATTACTGTCCTGTCCTCTGCCTGAGGAAGGGAAGAAGGGTTGTGGTGAGGGGAGCACTGGGTCTCACAGGCGGACAGGAGGCTGCTTTGGCATCAGCTGTGCTGGGATTTGCTTGCAAAGTGTGCCCTTCATTTCAGGTGGTGACAGAGGTGCTTTCAGGTGTGTCCAGTATTGCACCTGACCAGAGACCAGGCTGGTCACCGACTTGGAAGTGATCTCAGACCTGTTTTCCCTGTGGTGGTGCAGCTGTGGCCGGTGTTGAAAGCACGGCAGGAAAAGGGTTTCAGCAAGTTGCTGCCTTTAGCCCTGGGTGATGACTATCATCCTGCTAAAGGAGACTGATATAAAACAGCCATCACTGCTCTCCACTGCCACAAGTGTTTTTTCAGGCTTTCTTCCACCTGAGCCCAGTGGATGTTGCACCCTTGTCGTGTGAGGACAAGATACTTGCCCTGGTCTTGGACCTGGGCTATTCAATCAAATCACTGCAGAGTCTCAGCGTTGGTGCCCTCTGCCCCTTTCTCTGGCTTTACCACCAAGTATTGACTTGGAAAGTTGTAGTCTCACCTGTATTAATCTGTATTCCATCTGAGTCAGATGGAAAAACTCAGTCTGGGCGAACTCTGTATTTCAGCTGTATGTGCTGGGCTTAACTAGTTGTAGTCTGTCTTGTGAGCAAGAAATACAGATTATTTTAGCCATACTTACAGACGTGTTTCTTTTCAGATTTAGATACCTGACTAAGAATGATCTGTTACTGATATAGTTTTAGCAGAAGTTGTCATTGTGTGCCTGCCAGTGCTGGTGAGTCAGTGATGCAGGATTCATAGGTGATCTGAGTGTAAGAGCCTTGTGTGACTTCTTTGCCCTTTTTGACGCCAGGGGGAGTTCAGCTTTCTTCAGGTTAAGTCACTATTATTTGCTTTTTTACAAACGGATTTCGTTTTCTGACATCCAAGTGATTATTTTTTTAGCGCCTTTTTTGCCTGCAGTAATAATCGCAGGGCTGGGATTGTAATTCACCATTTCAGGAGTTTTGCTGGTAGCAATGGTGGAAGATACAGGTTTGGAAGGTATTTTTCAAGGAAAAAGTATAATCGAAGCAGTTTGGTGCTATTAAAGTACAAGTATCTGAATGCTATCCGTGCTAATAAATCCTGAGTACTATAAGCACGAAGCAATGAATTTGATGGAAAGTTTTAAGGAGAATAAATTAAAAATCAATACCAGAAGATGGATATGTAGAGGAACTTTGAGAAGTTAGGATGAAATTCTCACTGACAGTTTCGCAGAGAGGGAAATAAACCTCATGTTTTCTGAAGCTTGGCTAGGAGCAGTCTTATTTGATAATCATTCTGTGTAGCAACACAAGTTAAACATTCAGAGTTCAAGGGGAAAGCAGTTAGCATAAAATACCATTTTGATTAAGGTTTTTCGTGGCATAAACTGCATTCCAGGGCTTCCATCAGATGACCCATATATCTTTCATCAAAGCATTTTATTTCCTCTTTGGCTTTCTGTTTAATATTAACTCTGCAGTTTCTTTTTCACTGGTCTGCAGGATCTGTTTCTAACTCTCTCCAAGGTGAATCACTCCTGTCAGGTGGAGGTGTGTGGTGCCTGCTGCCTGCCAGGCTGCAGTTCTGTCCCTGTCCCATGCAAGGGCTGGGAGATGCCTGCTGCAGAGTTTTAGAGTGCTTGATGATAATTTGAAAGGAACAGGGCCAATGTTTTTACGCCCATTATTTTCTTTTGAGTCACTGGAACTACAAATAAGCAGATCAGGCTGACCAAAGAGGGAGAGTGTATCAGTGCACAAAGGTATCCCAAAACCCTGCTAATTCCTGAGATATTTGCTGAGTGGTTGACAGTGCTTCTGGTTTGGCCATTGCCTGCCTCTAGCACAGCTCATACCACTAAATTTCGCTGTCCCTGTTACCCCTAGTACAGTCATTTTACTGTCTCTTTGTCTTAAAACCTAAATTAATTTTCTGTGATGATTAATTAGCCTCAAATTTGCATGGGAATGAACTGTAAGTGCAAGAGAAACTTGGCTGTGTAAATGGGTTGGAGATGATGAACTGCATGACTCTATAGCTGGTGAAATGTATCCCCATACTGAACCATTGAGCAGCCAAGTGCTTGGTACAACATAGATAAAGATGTGCAGCACATGCAAGCACGTAGTACAGCAGATGTGGCACTCAGGGACACGGTTTAGGGGTGGACTTGGCAGTCCTAGCTTTATGGTTGGACTGGATGATATTAAGGGTCTTTTCTATGATCCTGTGGGAGAAAACCCATTTTGTTAACCTGACCCTGATCTTTTAATGCTAATCTAACAGTACTGATTATGTACATCTCTCTAAAATTTGCTGGGTGAACAATATTAACAGGTACCAGTGGAAACGTTAGAAAGTCTCTTGAGCTAAAGTGTGGAAGACCTCAATTTCAGGACTGTGGTTTACTAAATCCACTTTTGTTGTCCAGCAGTCTTCAAAGGTCACTGTTGTCATTTTGTTTTACTTATGTGTAGAGAGATGGCTAAAGATCTATACATATTTCCGGTGCTTATTTTGGTACTTTATGTGGTTTTATTCTCCGCTCTCCCCATGCCCTAAGTCTCTTACTGGATTCAAGGGTCCTTTCCTGTTTACAGAACTCCTGCTAACATCAGTAGGAGTGTTGTGCAAACATTTGGGGTTTCAATATGGCCTCTCTTGTCCCCCTTTTCTTTTTCCCTATCTGCCAGCCAGCTGAATAAGCACAGTTATCCCTGTGCTCTTTTGACATGGTTTGTACTCACGCGAGTGGAATTCTCAAAAGGCAGTCTGCCTTTCTGACTCACTGCTGTCATAAGTCTTCCATCTCTAGCATGTAGCATTTTTGTCTCTGCTGGCAGGAGTTACTTAGAGGGAGACACACCTGCTTTTCAGTTTTCTGCAGGGCCAGTTCTGCAGAGATACTCGTTGAGCCAGAAAATCCAAACTGATCTCCCTCTTGGTGCCTGCCTTGTCATACCCTGTGCATTTTTCAGGAAAATGGAGGATAGCAAGATGAACAAGAAAAACTAGCTATAAGGTATACATATGCTCCATTAATCCTGATGATCTTGTCCTGTCTTGGTACTGGCTACAGGTTTATTGTAAAGACTTGGTATAATACAATGAAGTTTTGTACTGTCTTAGTCATTTTTGTGCGTAAGGTATTGAGACATCAGTCTCCTTTGTCTGCTGTCAGCCTTGGAGAGATGTTATTTCATAAACCAGTTAGCTGAATTCTGTTGAATTGACTAAATTCCTTATGCTGAGGGTGGTGGGGTGGTAGGGTGTGGATTCCCTTCCCAGAACTGCTTCTTGCACACGCTATAATACCCAATGCTGCCTCCACACATCTGAAGGAGTTTTTATGCCCTGGGCAGTGACTTTCCAGGCCTTTATGAAACAAATTTTGTTTTTCTGGTTCAGCAGAACATCCTCTGCAGAATAGGGCCTGGACCTGTTGTGCTAGCACCTCTTCACACAACCATTGCTTTAGGAGAATTGCTTTGGCAGAAGGGACAGACAAAGGCCGTGCTGTTACAGCCATGTGACATGGGGGGAACAACTGCCTTGAACACCTCGGTGACTTTCTGGAGTGTGACCAGAAAACCACAGCAGCCCCAGGAGACAACTATAATTGATGCCCTAATGGAGAGCTTTTAGCTGCCAAAAGGCAAACCTTCCCGTCAGACTTCTGCTGTGCTTTAGTGCCAATCGATTACTGGGGCAAATGCATTATGTTAGCAAAAATAAGCTTTCCCTGATCAAACGTATGCTTTATCAGCCACATAAATGCCAGCATGACTCTCTCATTGCTACAACATATTAAACACCTTGGAAATGTTTCCTTAAACTCTAGGTCAGTCTTATGAAATCCGTCTACTTGAGAATAGGAAATTGGGAGAGTTTCAAGATTTAAACACAAAATATGTAAAGGTAAGGAGAAATATAGATTTCTTTTCTTCCTGCTACTACATACAGCCTTTAATGGGGCCTGACCTTGCTCCCACTGAGACAATGGAAAACACTTTGCCATTGTTTTTAATGGGAGCAGGGCTGATGGAGTTGTTGAGTGCTAGTTTCACGGGACTATGCAGCTTGGCTTTGCAGGGCTTCAGGGGAACCTTTATTCTGTTTGTGATCATGACCCCAGAGTTTCACTATGAATATTGGGTTCAGGGGAATCCCAAAGTTCAGTGGTGAACATGGTCAAAGCTGTGGAGAGGCAGACTTGTTTCCCTGCTTAACCCCAGCAACATGCCTGGGTTGTTACATGTCAGATGGAGGGCCCAGGTGTTGACATTGTTCTGCCAGGCAGATTCTGCATAGCTCCAGCTTACTTTGGTAATGGGCATAATGATGAACATATAAAACTTGATTATTTGGTTTGGGGGATTTTTTCTGTTGTTTCCTCCACTCCCAAAACAGTTCAAATTCTAAAACTATGGTCCAGGCCCTGGTTCTGGATCCAACCTTTAATTCTTAGCTCTTCTGCCTCAGGGTTTCCTTTGAGAAGTGGGGACTACTTGCAAAATTTGGATTCTGGTTTGGATTTCAAATGTTGTCCGAGTTTAGGCCGTTTCCTATTTGACTTTTGGCCCATTTCAGGTACTATGTGGATTGGGATTCCAATTTTGCAGGTGTTCCCACTGTGGCTTGCTTGCTTCTTGAAGCTAGGGTTTGATTTGGGCATTTCTTAGGTTCACGGGTGAAAATTGCTCACTCATTTGATACGGAAGTCCCCAGCAGGAGTGTGGGCTTGAGAAACTGGGATGTTGGGTCATTAACTCATGTAAGTGTAGCACTCTGAATATACAAAAGGATATATTAGGAGTATTTAGAACTTGTCTGCCTTGGGGATTGCCCTTATTCCAGCCTTTTTTCTCCAGTTATTGACATGGCTGCACCATTGCAGGCCAGCTTGCTGTTACAGATGCTTTCCAATCCTACACTTACTTACACTGGGGCAAATCCAATGACTGGCTGTTAATGGCTGGAATCAAGTTTAATTCCCACTGACAAGGTGTCTGGACATGTCAGCTCCACCGGTGCAGGGACAGGTGAGCTGGCTTCCACATTTGCAAGTGAGAATGGGATATACTGGGTTTGGGACTTGGTACAGACACATTAAATATTACCCCCTTATGAGCCTTTTTGGGTGTTGAGGCAGTATAGTGATGTTTACATGGCATGACACCTAAGATTAGGTGGACATTGCTATAGTCCACCTTCCAGAGTGAATCCCAGACAGCTGTACAGGGCTGTGTTACTCCTGTAAGATGTGCCCTGTGAAGGGGGAAGCGTGTTTCTCTCTCACTCAGGGGTCCCTTAGGAATTTGAAAAACGTGATGATGGGTCTCTTAGGTGGACCCTCTACTCTCCTCATGAATTGGGGTGAGAAACATAACAGATCAGCTTTTGCTTCTACCCTGGAAAACCAAAGTCATCTCGAGAGAAGGGCTTCTGGATCGCACTGTTCATATTGCTGTCTTTTCTCAACAGAGCATAATTCGTGTAGTTTTCCATGACCGCCGCCTGCAGTACACAGAGCACCAGCAGCTCGAGGGCTGGAGGTGGAGTCGGCCCGGGGACCGCATCCTTGATATAGGTGAGGCTATTTCATTGTGGTACCTCTGCAGTGTCTGGAGGCTGAGTCATGTATGGAGCGTTCGCATGCGCGTTTTGGGTTTTTACATCCTACTGTCCTAGGAATCCTGTGTGTGTTTGGGTGGGAAGGAGATCTAGCACTGTAGGTCCCAAATAGATATTTCGTTGGTGGATTCACTTTTCACATGTGTCTTGTGATTGTATGGAATGCTTTCTCTTCTTCAATTTAATATTTTTAAAATTTTAGGGCTTTTCTTCTACAGATATTCCGCTGTCAGTTGGAATCTTGGATCCCAGGGCTAGTCCAACCCAATTGAACACTGTTGAATTTCTTTGGGATCCATCAAAGAGAGCCTCAGCATTCATTCAGGTAAGAGATAAGTTATATTTCTGTGGTAAATACAGTGGTCAGAATCTTTTAAAGACCTGGAGAGCTAAAGTAGCCAGGACATGAAGAAGAGAGAAAGATGTTTATGATAATATACAAACTTATGTGACAATCATGTATTAGTAATTTGTAGAATACTCACTAAATCAACTTGCTGGCTACTTGTTAACATTGGAGTACTACCTGCCACAGCCAGGATTTTCTTTAAAAAAGCACCCAGACACTGATGTAGCTTTCTAAGCCTGGGTTTTGTCTAGAGGAAACTGTTCATAACCTGTTAGTTTTGCTTGCTTTCCTCTTTCATGAGTATTTCTCATTCCGAACACCATCTGTTTTTAACCTGTATGAAGGGTTTACTTAAATCAAAGGATGCTTTCCCTGTTTCTTTCTGAGCTGCTTGTTCTCCTGATTTTGTCCTGAGGAACAGAAATGAAAACATATGAACTCTTCTGCCTTTCTTAGTTTTTTGGGAGGAGCCAGCGCCTCATGTCCAGGCAATATCTGAAATTCAGATTTACACAGGTTCCAACTGTCTCCAGAGATGAGCACAGCTTCTGTTTTGCCAGGTACATTGCATCAGCACAGAATTTACTCCACGGAAGCACGGAGGAGAGAAAGGGGTGCCCTTCCGGGTGCAAATCGACACTTTTAAGCAGAATGAAAATGGTGAATACACAGAACACTTGCATTCTGCAAGCTGCCAGATCAAAGTGTTCAAGGTATGAGGTAGTTTTGGCTTTGTCATCAACTGTGTTAAGGCACATGAACAGGCAGAGATCTCAAATTGTGTACGAGTGAAGCAAATAGTGCAGTGTTTTGAATGGGTGTGCTTAAGAGCTTAAGCAGGACTCTTGTGCACAAGGTGGCATAAACACTGAACTACACAGCAATTCTCGTTGAGTTCAAATGACCTAAGTACTCTACCAAGGCTTGTGCCAGTCCATTGTGCCTCAAACCCCATACAAATACTGAGATATTTAGGGTATCCGTGTCTTTGATGTTTCTAGGCAATCAAGACAGTATGGCATCTCTTTCTTTGATTGAATCCCCCACAAAAATAAGAATATATCTTGGAGTTCTTAAATACCTTTTTATATTTTGTCATTGCATAAGAG
This sequence comes from Atrichornis clamosus, assembly GCA_013400975.1. Taxonomy (NCBI): domain Eukaryota; kingdom Metazoa; phylum Chordata; class Aves; order Passeriformes; family Menuridae; genus Atrichornis; species Atrichornis clamosus. The sequence goes on along the minus strand of WBMZ01013502.1, from coordinate 22,593 downwards.
TTTCTCTCCATGTTACCTGGAGCAGAGAAAGATTCAGAGAGAAAGCATCTCTGTAGCTTTTAGTCTGAGCCACTTGACAACAAACTCTCCATAGGCCTGTTTTCCTAAAGGATCTGCTGCTCTAGTTTTGTTCCTGTGAGCAGTGTCTTTCCTGTTCCTGGAAGGTTGGTACAAATGCCAGTTGAGGTCTGAAATAGTTGGAATCACATCTCAGAACCATGGTCAGCCTATTTTAGAATTGCAGGAGGCATTAGTGGCAGGTGTACAGAAACAGTAGAGATGCTTGACTAATTTTTTTGTCTAGAAAATGCAGATCTGATCTTGTTTCATATGTAGAATCCCCATAAGTCTTAAGGAGACTTTTGTGAACAGATCAGATAAATATGTTGGCCTCTGTCTCCAAACTTGTATTACTTGGCATAAGGCAGAGCCTGTGCTTGTACTTATAGCCTAAAGGAGCAGACAGAAAACAGAAGACTGACAGGGAAAAAATGGAAAAGAAGACCACCCAAGAGAAGGAGAAGTATCAGCCTTCCTACGAGACAACTATTCTTACGGAGGTAAAAAGTGTTTTAGACATGTCATACTACATCATGCTGAGAGATAAATTTGAGAGAGAACATCATCTGAGCTCTGGTGATTGTCATGTGGAGACATGTATGCTCAGATCTGAGTGAAACTGAGAGTGGAGCAAAACTGTAAAATGGCTCTCACTGTTGCAATTTATGAAAGATGCCGGTTTCTTACGTTTCGGGGTATAAACCAACCCTTAACAGCCTAGCTTTAAAAAACCCTATTTTCTCAATATTCCTCTGTGCTCCTGGACACTTGTCATGGCCCTCAGGTGCCAGTTATATGAGGCATTTTTTTCAGAACAGCCTGGCAAAAGCTCATGTTGGAAATGGGGCACTTGAGCAGATGAATAGATTGTCTAATTAATTAATCTGTTTTTCTGCGAATGTGCCTGTGAAGCTGCTGTTACATGCAAGGTCTGAGAAGATTCTGGGTTGTACTGTAGGAATATCTTGTGTCTCATATTCTGATGCATCTGGTGTAGAGCTGTATGTGTTTCTACCCCTCCCTGTCATTACTAAGTTGTATGTATAAACTTACCATAAGCTGCAGAATTAGTAAGCAACAGGACTCAAGAAAGGGATTTAAAGGTGTTCTTCAGTCTCCATATGGGAATATCTTGTTTGATTTAGGTTTTTTTTTTTTTTTGAAGTAGCTTGCTGGACTTCCAAAAATGACATTAATTTAATCTTAATTTAAATCAGCTTCCTGTTTGTGGGATCCAGTCCCTCCCACTCAATTTTTCCTCATGTTGCCAGGAGCAACCAGCATGTTTTCCAATTGACAGACCTAATTCTACTGAGTTGGCAGATCCCAAACTCTCCCCGTGAGCTCTGATGCACTTTGACATATTGCATGGGGAAATGCGGGTTGCCAAAGAGTTAAATATTTGCCAGTACTTGTGGGGATGATAAAATATTTGCTAGTGTTTCTGGAGATAATAAAGCTCCAAAGCTACACTTGTTGTCCTTTTATCATTGCAAACAAGGATAATACAGAGCATTTTCTTGAGCTCTTGGTGGTGGTGGGGTTCCACAGGGCTAGATTTCTCCTACTGATTACAGTGGCTTAAATTCAGAACAGAGTCACCAATTCTAGCTGGGTTACTCTGGTTTTCCACTACTGTCATGGAATGTGGAGTCTGACCTATATTTGTGAAGGTCTTTAGTAGCTTTGTGTCTGTCTGTGTATCTTAAATTTTCTCCATTTAATACCCATTTATGACTGGAGCTGTTTGACTAATGGCCAGAGGTTTTAGCAGGCTGGTTCAAATTCTGCTCTTTCACTGGTATAAACCTGAAGCAATGCCACTGGAGCATATTTGTCACTCTTGCCTGGATTTAATTAGGGATTTATAATTGAGACCAGGGGTATTTCTGTATCATTGCTGCCTTCAGTCTGACTTGACTTACTGGCGTTGCTCTGACTTACAGCTGTGCACACTTTGGCCCAGTGTTATTTGGGGACAGGCTTTGTGAAATGGGAGAAAGAAATGTGGAATGCACAACTGGAATCAATCTGGCCCCCTGACAGCCCGCTTGGAGAGCAGTGTAGAAAAGCCATGGCCCATCTCCTCCTCCCAGCAGGAGTGATGAGCTGAAGTTAGTGGCGTGGCAACAGCATGAATGTGGTATTAGAGGAGAATCGAATCCTTCTTTCCATCCTTGTGAAAGTGTCCCCGCTGCCTTTCTTCCAACAGTGCTCTCCCTGGCCAGATGTGCCTTATCAGATGAACAATGCTCCATCTCCAAGCTACAACAGTTCTCCCAACAGCTTCAACCTCGGAGATGGGTATGTAACAAATACATGCTTTATCTTTCCTGTTGATATGGTAGTCTTTGTGTGCATAAGCTTTGTGTGTCCATGCATTTCATACCCAAGGACCACCCTTTCTAGGAAGGTGAAAGTACTTCCCAAAAGCCTTTTAAGACCTTCCACCCAGGAATTCCCCGTAATGCAGAGTACCCTTTGTATGTTCAGTGTTTATGTGGTGACTGGAAGGTGGCGAGCATCAGAGGGCCACCAGGGCAATTCTGGGTGAGAACACAACATGCCCTGTACCTGCAATTCCCAGTATCTTCTCACAAGCACGTTAGAGGATTCCAGCACCTCTTCAGAGCTGGTATTTCTTCCTTACCTTCTGTCTTGAGGTAGTTTGGGGTGCTGAATTCCCAGTTGAATGGGATGTTAAGAAATCCTGTTTGAGGCAAAACAGCCTGGATTTTGAGAAGCCATTTCAGAACAAAGAACTAATAGAGGCATGTTTAATTCATTAATACAGCCATCATAAAGAACCAGTTCTAGTGATTCTGGAATGCTCAAGGTGATACCTGGTGTCAGAAGTGTACAGCAGGATCTCTCAGGACTTCTGAGTCCTCCCTGCAACATACTTTCCTGTAGGAATTTGGCATGAACCTTTCTTTTTCTTTGGTGGAACTCTGCCAATTTACTGCCTTCCACCCAGCTTATTCACAATCAATGCTGTATCACAATTTTCAGTGAATCTCCTCAACCTATGAATAAGGGCAAACACTGAAATTACAACATTTTCTGTTAGTAGAGAGATATGTTGAGCATTTTATTTCAGTAGTAGATTATTAACTCTTTGTTAAAATCTTTGACATGTTTAGAAGTCCTGTCTGTGTTTAGGAGGATTTAGTAGAAATGTGGTTTTGCATAAAATAGTTAAATAGCTATTTACTATGTTTAAGATGACACCAGGGTTGAATTATAAGGTCTTTTATTCAATTTTTGTGAAGAATTATTATTAGACAGTGGATTTAGTTAAGGTATTTCTGGCTCATAGAAATTTTGAGTTCAGCCACTCTGTAGATTACAATTTCCTTGCTTAGATGATGTCACATTCATGAATCACCCATATGGAAAAGCTTGAAAGAGGTCAGTAAACTGAGTTTTTCTCTCAGTGTTGAGTGGGACCTCAACTGACCAACAAAAGACTCCAATAGAGAGGGTTTTTTTATTCTTGTTCCAGATTTTGGACACCTTTTTAAAAATCTGATAGAGAAAAAACCCCAAGTTGGTATGTAACTTGTGAAAGTTGAGTCAAATAGAGGAGGGGGAAGAGGATGGACACTGCAATGTAAAATTTAAAATAATGGTGTTTTTTTTTTTCTCTTCCAACTTTATATAATTTCTTTTAGCAACAGTTCTCCAACCCACCAAATGGAGCTCCTGCCTCCCAGCAATGATGTAAGTACTTGAGATCATGTTAATGTGGTGCTTTTCTCTTTTAGGACACTGGTGAACAGTTCATTTCAAGACCTTCTTATTCTTTTTGCAATGTAGCATCTCCTTCCTTCTGCTTCTATTCAAGATGCCCAGCAGTGGCTTCATCGTAATAGGTTCTCTCCATTCTGTAGACTCTTCTCAAGTTTTTCGGGTGAGTTTAAACAGTCCAATTGTTTTGGTTTTTTCTCTCCTGTAAGTGCAGCTCATGCTTCATATCAGTAGCATCTGCTGCTGGCCACTGTTGATGGGATCACTGCTCTGATCCAGTGTGGTTGTTCTTTTGTTCTTAGATTAGTTAGCATTTGTCAAAACAGTTTGTAGATATGTAGAATAAGTAGAGATGGAATAGAATAAATTAAGATGGAAGGGACTTCCTGAGTTCACTAAAAGCAACCCCCTGCTTGAAGCAAGTCCAGGGCTTTGTACAGTTGCCTTTGAATATCTCCAAGGTTGGAAATGCCACAGTCTCTCTAAACCACCTCTTCAAATACTTAACTACTCTCACAGTGAAGATGTTTTTTCTTATATCTAATCAGCATTTGCCGTCTTTCATCTTCTGTCTGCTGCCTGTCATCCTGAGCCTGTGCACCCATAGGAAGCGCCTGGCTCCATCTTCACTGTACCTCCCCATTAAGTAGTTGTACACACCAGTAAGATGGTGGAAGGAGCAATTGTTAGAGGTGTTGAAACCATGAGGAGACTCTCTCTGACTTGCAACATGATGAAATAACCCAGTGAACGTGACAGTTACAGAAAATTGGGTCATTTAATGGCCAATGTGAAATATCTAGCTTGTTTCTGAGTTGGCTAGAATATTTTCCAGTGCTGCACTTCTTTTTTGGTGGCTTCCAGCTTTCTGTTTCACAATGATTGATTTGAAGTGTACACCTCTCTGAATTTGCAACTTCTCTTTGTAAATCTGTCTGATTTAGCTTTGTGGATTCTCCCCCTTGCCCTTTCCTGCTGCCCATACACACAATTTGGAAGCTAAGATTTGCTTAACTTCTGAAAAAAAACAATTTGAAATATGTAGGTGCCGACTTACTGAAGATGTCCAAAGAGGATTTTGTTCAGATCTGTGGGCCTGCTGATGGAATTCGGCTCTTTAATGCCATTAAAGGAAGGTTTGTACTATTTCCTTCCTAATTTTTTTTTGTTATGACAGCATCCCTTGGTAATTTCTGCGTTAACTAGAAGTTTATCCTAGAGCTGTAGCATTTAGACTTCCTTTTAATACTTCAGAGAGGTTATCTCAGAGACTGGAGGTCACAATGGCATTCAAATCCAAGCACAGCTCAGGAAGGTGGCCAAAATGAAGCAGCATAATCTCCAGTGCTTTATTAGCTACCAGCTGATAGCTTACATCCCTTTCATGAGAGACACAACCTACAGTACAGTTGTGTCTTCATCAAAGACAACAATTAAAACATCAAAGAAAACAATTAACAAACAATTAAAAACGAACCCCTTGGAGCCTCAAATGACCCTTAAACTTACTTTCATTGCAATAACCTCGTAAATTCTACAGCTGGGCAGGATTTAAATCAGTAGAGGCAGGTATGATGAACTGCTTAGCATGTGCTGTAAACTGTTCATTCTTACCTGATCCTGAAAAGATTAAGATGCTCTGCATCACCTTCCAGGGGTCTTTTGCTAGAACAGCCTAAACCATCTAGTCACCAGCATCAAGAATATCCCTTAGTTTGTTATTTATGCACAGCCTGAATGATTCCATCTCTTATTGTTTGATAGTTAACTTGGAGCAATTTTAGATCTACTAAATAACTTACTGCTGTTCGTGATTAATCCATAGAAATGTAAGGCCCAAGATGACAATTTATGTCTGTCAAGAACCAGAGCAAAACAGGTCCCATCTCCACCAAAAACGAGAAAATGGAGATGGCAGTCTTTGTGGTAAGTTTTTATTTATGGATTTTGCTAAACACTTCTCTGGTGAGAATGCGGCTGTCTGCCTGAGTTCCTGTGCGGGACAGCTCGGTGTCCTGAGTGTTTGAAGAGGTCCTGTTTATCCCAGTTCTGCCATTTTGGTTATAGTTTCAGGGCTACAACTTCCAACTGGTACCATCTGCCTGGGGGACAGACCCAGCTTACAACCTAGCTCCAGAATGCCACAGCAAAATCTCTGTTCAGTCCTTAGTAGGGACAATAGCAGTAAAAACTACCCTTCCATCCACAATTTGCTTTAGATTTTGTCTTGTTTGAAAAAAATTCAGGAAGTGGAAGGCCAGTAGGTCTTCAAATGAGATTCTAACTCTTGAAAGTTGAAAGCTTTTGGGGACTTGTTATCCCTCATGACATGATGTACAATCAAATGAGAATAGAGATTGTCATAAATTCTTGCAATTAGTAATAACCAGGCACAGCTTTCCTACATGGTTGCTATAATTTGGATTGGATTTATAAAACAATACTGTCATTCATGTTGTTACCCTATACACTGTAAGCATTAGTTTATGCCTATGGGATCAGTGGATGGCATCTAATAAAATACTGCTTTTGTGTGACACATCATGTGTTTTACTATTTAATTGGATCTTTTTTTTTAAACGTCAAAACCAGTAAAAGTAGATTATCCAAAAATATTAGCATCTTTATGAGAGGGCTTTTTTAGTGCCCCATGATGTCTGTTGTCATTAGTTTGTGTCATTACCCATTAGTTTTCCTCTGGGTAAAAGTTGTGTATGCTTTAATTGCCCACTGCATACCAATACTGGATATTTTTTTGCAAATCATCAAGCTAGATATTTAGGGGGATGCTTTAAATACTTGAGCTTGTTTATCTACTGTCAAGGTTTGAACCTTCATCTTAAACCCTTTTAGTTGTTGATATTGAGCATCTTGGAGTGATCTGTAGTTGCTGTTCTGTAACTACTTTCAACTTGTTGCAGTGTATCATGCAATCTTCTTAGAGGAATTGACCACTCTGGAACTAATGGAGAAGATTGCGAACTTGTACAGCATTTCTCCACAGCAGATAAATCGGATCTACCGACAGGGACCCACAGGGATCCATGTCTTAGTGAGCAACGAGGTAAGGGGTTGATGGTAAGCTTTGTCAGAGCTGTGCCAGTTGCCTGAATTCTTGAAGTCAGAATGAACTTCTAGTTATGGAATGCATCTTCAAGGGAGCATTGCCAGGTTACTAATCCCAACAAGTTGAAGTGAATACTTGGAGCGAATCAGCCATGCGTGGCTGGGCATAATTGGTTTTGGTGTGGTTTCAAGACCTTTGCTTTGTAAAAGAGGTTGAGGTTTTTGTTTGGTTTTTTTTAAGCAAAACAAAACACAACAAAATTGGTCATTTATTGCTCTCTGCAACTACCTGAAAGGAGAGTGTAGCAAGGTGGGGCAATTAGTCTTACATCTTGGCCCATGATTGCAGACACTGAGTCCATGACAATATACACTGTATGCACACTATAATGTAATGGACCTCTGCTAGCTGCTTGTGTCCCATTATATGATGCCTTAATTTAGTCCATTCCATTAACTTGCAGGTTTATAGTGAGTTGCCCTTCTTCCTCTTTTCCCCCTACTAAATTACTTACTCATTCATGCACCAGAATCACTTAAGGACCTTCATTTATAAGAAGCATTGTTAAAACAAATGAAGCAGAGCATAGGTCTCAACTAGAGCCTAAATTGAAGGCTGTAATGCTTATTCCTGAAGTCTCCTTGCTATTCCAGCCTGATTAAATCTGAAACTTTGATGCTTTATGGATGCAAAGTGCTTGGAGGCAACTCTTGGTAGGGGAATTGCATGAACCAGCTTGGGTATAAGGCTTTAAGTATTTGTTTAAGTCAATTATTAACAATGTCTATTGCTTTTTAAAATTTTTTTTTCTTGTTCTAGTACTATAGTGGCAAGAGTGAGGTACTCTGTGAATGTACTTCATGCATCATTAGGCAAAGACACACAAACTGGCCAGTGGAGTTTGATTTTAGGGAGAAGGGGCTGGATCTTAAACCCAAAAGAGAATAGGAAGATTAGTCTAAGTTGAAAAGGGTACTTTGATGTGAGAACTTACAGCTGAAAAATGCACTGCTTGAATGATACTGAGTAGCTGGTAGAAGGCTTTTTCTTAAAGCTGGATTTTATGAGCTGATCAGAGACGTTCTGGTCACACCTCCCTCCTCTGAAGTTGTGTCCAGCATCTGCTTCAACTGCTTGAGACACCTCCTGAAGGTAATTCACCTCCTCTGTCCCACATAGCTACTCTGAGGTGAGAGGAAGCATTGACTAAGGATGAAGCTTAAATGGGCTTTTCAGGTTGGATCTGAAGTCATCTGAATCTCTCAATTTACCTCTTTGTTTACGGGTGTCACTAGAACTTACACCTGTTCTGAAAATGTAGTTATTTCTCATTAATAACTCAAATAACTTTAAGTTCTAGTCTTTCTTTCCATGGTTTGCCTTGCCTCTCATATCACTAAGATTCTTGTACCCTGACAAAATACAAACAGGTGAATGACTCCTGAAGGCACAGCATCTGTACTAATGTCTGGTCAGAATAACCAGATGGACTCTCTGCTGAGGTGGCTTTTCAGTGGCAATTCCTTTATTCAGCAGGGAGTCCATTTCTTGGGGCTTACCATCTCCAGGTATTACTTAAATGCTAATGTGAGTTTGACTGAGCTCCATTGTTCAGCTGAATATGTAAATACCACTGTTAGATTTTTAGGAAGGGGATTATCTTCATCCAGTCTAAACTAGTACAGCTTCACTGAAAGCAATAAAGATCATGATCTTTAATAGAATAATTGGAGTGGTGTAAGAAACTTCAGGATCAAGAGCTGCAAAGAGGATGTTTAATAAGATAGATCAGTTCCAGGCAAGCACCTGTAGTATGAGCTTCCCTTAAACAATAGCAAATTAATTAATCAGTCATGTACTTTAATAATCTCATGGGCAGGGTTACTCAGGACTGTGTAGGAGTAGACACAAAATGCTGCTTGACACCTCTCCTCTAAGTCTATACTTAAACTGAAAGAAATGTGAATTTAATTGCTAAAAATCTGTTGTGTTGGTTTTTTTCCTTCTGCCCTTCAGATGGTGCAAAACTTCCAAGACGAGTCATGTTTTGTTATCAGCACATTAAAAGGTGTGTATTGCTGGTGCTATTACCTGTTACTCTAAAGATAATTCCTCTTCCAGTTGCACTAAATGTTATCACAAAAGATAAGTGTAAGTGTATTCTGAAAAGATAAGTAATCTAATTTAGTGTAAGTCAAGGTGTTGACTACACTGATAGGCTTGATGGATTTATGCTTTCCTCTCAGTTACATTGTTAAAAAAATTTCATAAATCCATTCATACCACTGACATAAGTGAGCAGAAAACCTTCCAGTAAAACGACAAAATGTGACACTATATAGGTCTTTTAATGTAAATTATTTGGCCTAGAGGTTCAACATTGGTTTTCATGAGTGGTTTGTGGAACAAGTGTACAGACTACTGCAGACTACCTAGGAAGGAAATCTGAAGTTCTGTATCTCTGGTGTTTCCTAAAAGCAATTAAAATATGCTTTGCATTTCTTTGTTACAGCTGAAAGCAATGATGGCTACCACATCATTTTAAAATGACCGTGCTGCACAGAGAGACTGTAACAGCCTAAAATTTAGTGCCTCACTGAGATTGCTACAACCTAGACTGGAAACATGAAGAACCTTCTGGATAAATGCTCCTGTCAACTAAGAATTACCAAACAGCTTAAGGAAAAACGTGCTTTTACAGATATAAATTTTTGGTGGTGTGTGATTTTGGTGGGTTTGGTTTTTTTGTTTGTTTGGTTTGGTTTTTGTTTTGGGGTTTTTTTTGTTTTTTTTTTTAAGCTGGAGCTGAGAACATCCTCAAAGCTTGTACATGTTTCTTCCTCCCTCCCTTCCTCTTCAGTCTTAAAAATTGTAGAGGTTTTGGCTTATTACTTCGTAACACCTGCCTTGTACTAAAGGGAAATGTAGATAAACAAATCCCAATTCTCTAAAGCCCTCTTGTTTGGGTGAATTGATTTACTTACAGTTCTGAGTGCTCCCATGCTTTCAACACGCACCCTGTTGCTGATAAACGTAGACTCCCCAGGGCTCCTCTTGTGCCCTTTGGGGTGGAAGGCTTGGGGCTACATCCCAAAACAGGTTGGGCAATGCAGAGGATGCATTTGGTGCCCAGTCTTCACCCAAAGGGTCAACTCTGGAAGCCCACGCTTAGCTGTTCTCCACCTGCAGAGAAGTCCAGAGACCTTGGTCCCTCCTGACAGACCTTCTGTAATACCAATCCAACAGAACAATTTTGGGAGGTTCAAGGGAGGACAGACAACTTGAGGCGAGCATTTCAGTACCATATTACTATCTTTAGCTTTAGGGTAGTCTCCTTGAATGGAGCATATGAAGGTTTTCTGAGGAAAAGTTTTGAACCAAGAAAGCTGTAGTGCTCATGACAAATTCAGACTATGGATTTATTCTACTCTACAAAGTAGTGATTATCTGCTATCTTTACTGTAACTGGGAACTAGATTTTATAATGTTAACTGATCTTCATCCTGTTACTTACTAAAGTAAAACTGTGTTTTGATCAAGTCCAGGTAACAGATCATCTTAGTTGCTGCATCTTACATTCTCGCTCTTTCGCTCTTGACTTCTTGACTCCTGTTTCCAATATCTGCAGCTATGGTCAGCTCCACCCTCCCATGGTCTTTTGGGACACCATGCAGGCTCCATTAAATTGGAAAAGTGGCTTCCAATCATGTCAAAGACAACTGAATCACACCTTTCTTGCATGGATGAAGCCGTTTCACTTTTGATAGATAAATAAAAAGGCTGTTTCCCCATACTGAACATCTAGATACCATCAAAATCTGATTCTTGGACATGTCATTTCATCCTGAATTGACATGGAAAGCTGAAATACCAAGCATTTTCCTGGAATGGAAATTTTTCGAAAAATGAGAAATTGTCAGTTGGAAAACACTGAATAAAATGTTCCAGCCTTTTGAAATGGAAACATTTAATTAAATCCATTTGGCCCTTAAAGCTGCATCAGTTTGAGCTACTGTTGCAGGCCTCAAAAATTGTCATTCAAGTGCCTTGGGCGCAGTGTCTCCCTTGGGGCTGAGCTCTTTGGCTGAATTACACATCCCATGATGCTCTTCCCATGGGTTAGTCAAACAGGGAATGCGTCATGAGGGCTGGAGAGGTGCCCAGGGAAAGAGGGGGCCATGGAGCCCTTGAATTACAGCTCCCAGCTGACACTAGAGGAATTCGGACAGACATGGACTGATATTTCTCTGACAAAAGTTATGTGTTTCAAGTTTTCCCAACAGAAATAAATAGCAAAATATTGAGAAAAGCAACCTTTTTTTCATTAAAAGCATCAAGTTTTGTGCAAAATACCCCACCCATCCCCACTGATTTTTTTTTTACACTGAAAATAATACTAGAATAGAAAAATCGTGTTACAATGGGAAAACCTTCAGCCAACTCAGCTAATTGAGTAGCAGTGCCTACTTAGGCACGATCTTGCTCAACTGGCTGTCCTGGATGCTCCATGAATTGTAGTGTTTCTCCAAAAAGGATGCCTAGGCTTTGGGACGTGGTGATTCCTACCTCTGAAATGAAGTGAGTCTTCTTGGTTGAGGACCAGGTTGCGTAGGTGAGGAGGAGCTCCTGGCTGTGGGCACTGGGGCATCCAGGTTGTGGCCACACAGTCACAGCTGCTTTCCAAAACAGTGAATGAATTCCAGATGTTTTGTGTGTAGGTGGGACCAGTGTGCCCCTGTGTACCAGGAGCTGCTTGATTTATTTTGTAGGAAGTGCTTTGCAAGATGTGTGTTGGCTGTGGTTTTTCATCCCGTTCTGTAATACTGGCCCAGTACATGGTATGGCTGTCACTGACGTGCAACTCAGGTGAATCTGACCTCATGGGAAGGGTTTAAAATAGACCTTGAATTGCCAGGAGTGTAGCCTGTATGATATCCACTTGGATGTGATAGCACTGTAACTGAGGGGACAGCAATGCTGAAACACAGTAGAGTGAAGGAAGGATAGAGGTGGCTTTGCTCCCAGAGTTAGGGACTGAGAACTGTTTGCTTGTTTTAAAAAGTCTTAACTCCTTGATTCTTTTAAAAATAACTCTTACCCATAAGGAATTATATGCCAAAGTCCTCATAGTGTTTCATTAGCACATGCTTGATCAATTTTGAACAAAAATAAGACCTTGCTGTATTTAGATTTTTAAAAATAAAATAATTTTATCCTGATATGAGGGTGAATTTGACAATATATCTTGCTTTCATGCTCTAAGAAGCTATCCCAGAGTAAACAAATCCATAGGTTATAAATATTTTCCTACAGATGGGCTCTACTGTTTTGTCCGTGTTAGCCTTTGTAAAGCTGTACAGCTTTAATGTGTGTGTGATACCTGCAGTTACCTGACAGAGTCGTTCTAGTCCTTGTTGAACCTCTGTAGTCCCAGCAGGAATTTGGAGGTTTGTGGTCAAGTAACACACACACCCATGAAGACTCAGCACGGCTGGTTTGGTGTCCAGGAGACTGCTGAGTTATTTCAGCTTAGAATCACAGACTATCTTGAGTTGAAAGGAACCCATAAGGATCACAGAGTCCAATGCCCTGGTCCTTACAGGAGTACCTAAAACTAAACCGTGTGACCAAGAGTGTCATGAATGTCAGCCAGAGCATCCCAGGTGCTCCTTCAACTCTGGCAGGCTTGGTGCCATGACCAGGGGCAAGGGAAGTCCCTGGGGAGCCTGTCCCAGTGACCAACCACCCTCCCAGTGAAGAACCTTTCTCCAGTGTTCAGTCTGACCTTGCCCTGATTCAGCTTCATTGCATTCCCTCCTTCCTGTCACTGGTCACCAGAGGAGGAGATCAGCCCCTCCTCCACTGCCCCCCTTGAGGAAGGTGCAGAGAGAGAGAGGAAGACTTGTCTCCTCTGTGTGTCAGATAATCCTTGGACCTCCCTGGGTCTGCCATCCCTGGAGAGACTCGTTTGACCTGTTTGTGGATGTGACAGCCTCCAGAAGGAAGCTTTGTTTCCTCAGGACTGGAGGAAGCACAAATGAGTAGTCTGGGATAGATATCTAAATTCTAGGTAGGCTAAAGGCAAGGGAGGTGAGTAGCTCCCTCATCTAAATATCCAAGAGTTTTGCATTTGTTTTGCTCCTAAGTGCCTGTTACACTTATTTTTGCTTTTTTATTGTTGTTGCACCTATTTCTTTTTTTTACAAAGTAACAAATGAAAGTGCTCAAAATGATTCATTGAAACTTTTTTTCAACTATATGTGAAATTTGTACCAGGGAACTTTATAAGGACTGGGGCTTAGGATAACAATGAGTAATATGATTTCCCAAACTGTCCATCTCTTCAGTTGTATGTATGCACTATGAGTAAAAGTGGATTTGCTGGGGACAAAATTACATGATTAAAATGTCTCCAGCCAGTACTGCAAAGTAGAAACCTATGTTCTTTTTGGATCTGTACTGTCTGTTTGAAATGATTTCAAAAATTGTGGCATTTTCTCTATCAAATGAGTAAATTGATACAGATGAATTAGTATGACTGTGGTGATGTTCTGAAAACTCACAGAAATGCCCACGATAAACAAGTGCAGGGCAGGGAGAGGGCAAATAATGTGGTGATAAAAATTTGGCCATCTGATTGAGGTGGTAGGACTGGTGCTATTAAAATTAAAGCTCCTGTTCTTTTAGCTGTCCCTGCATAGTTAATTGGCTAAAATAGAAATAACCATTCAATATGGAAAATACTGGAGTTCTCATTGTCTTAGTGTGAAATTAAATGGGCTGCAGCTTCAAGACTTGGGAGTGGTAAAAAGATTCTTGCAGTTGAGAAGCCCTGAATGGCACTCTCCTTGTAATGTAACATATACATATATATGCATATATATATATATATATCCACATACATACTGTACTGTATCAACACATATTTGTGCTGAGTACATGTGTTCTTTGGCTTTAACTGGTACTCTGCTTTGTTTAGTTACAGTTCAATGTAAAAGACTGGTTGATCAAGCTTCGAAACCCAGCCATTCCTTGGGTAGAAATGTAAAAGTCCATAATAGCAACTAGGTGATTTGGACATGGTACACTTGGAGGGATGTAAATTTGATGAATTTCTGCAAGATAAATCCCAGGCCTTGGTGAAGATGAGCATATTCCTGCACTAACTGCAGTTCTACATTGCAGCTTCTGAAAATTAGAGTAGCAGAGAAATAGATTACCCAATGCTTTGTGAACTAGTAAGGCTTCTCCATAAACAGAACAACCGTACAATGACTTTTCCTAGCTTGATGTTGTATTGCTTAAGCGTTGGCTATAATTCTAACAATCATCTGGTGGATGACTGAAACAGGGTTTTTTTTGTCTGTATCTGTTGGGGTTTTTCTGACTTCTCAAAGAAATGCTTATATTCAGGCTGTAGCTTCTCTTTCTCCTCCAGTTGTGAAATGGTTTCACTTTATGATACTAACAGAAGTATTTTCCTAAGATTATAATCTGTTTGACAGCACAGGGTACTCAGAGTAGGGAGTGTTTGGCTTTGATCATCACTACTGTGGGTGAATATGAGAAGGCAGACTGGAGGTGTATCTAACATCCTTGCCTCTCTCTAACAAAGGGGTTAAGCTAGTGCCTAATTTTTTGTGCATTTTCAATTTGTAACTTTTTTTTTGCCATTCCCTCAAAATTCTGCTCCCTGGCAGGGGATGCATTGGTGACCAGATGATGTGTCCAACTTTTTTTAAGTAGCCTGCTGTTGTCCAGTTGCTTGGGGTGAGTGTTTATCTTTCAAAGGGAAGTTACCTGTCTTCACTGACAGTGCAGCTGTTCGAGGCAGGCCATACTGGCCACAAAGTTGGCATGATGGGCAAGGGTGAGTGGAGGTGGGTCCCTGGGAGGCTGAGGCGTACCAGTTGTGAGTAAATACTGCCACACTCTTTGTCTTCTCATTTGTTGGTTTTTGGGGTTTTTTGTACATGAATAAATAAAAAAAAAAAAAAGCGTATTTTGCACTGCCTCTTGTACTGTTGTGCAGAAGAAACCTGTATCTAGAATCTGTGCTCCAGTCAAAATGCAAATAAATCTGTTTGTAAGAACCACGGGTTTGGTCTCTGCTTTTTGTGGCGTGGTTGGGCACAGGAGAGCCTCGGCAGGGGCTGCTGCTCAGCTGTGAGGGGCTGGGCACCATCTCTGAGTGGGAGCGGAGTTTGTGAAGTGCTGGCAGGAGGACACTGGCTGCAGCCAAATACTCTGCAGCGTTTCCTTCGAGCTGGGAGTGACTTCATTTCCCTGCAGCACAGCGCGGTGACCAGTCTGTGTTTCGTCCAGGCCAAGGCATGAGGGGAAGTACCTCGTTCTTGCAGAAGCCATGACAGTGGGCATATGCTTTACTGAGAGCACAGGCTGTGTCAGATGGCAGCTGGCTCTGGTCTGGCCGTGCCCAGAAGGCACAGGCATGTCAGAGCCTGGTCCCTGGTGACATCAGAGACGAGCAGAGTGCCTCACTGCAACGCTCTGTCCTGTTTAGCAGCTGTGAGACACATGCTGGCAGTGAGGTTTGGATGTGAAGCATTCACAGTGGTTTGGCTGGAAGAACTCTAGTATCCTCTAAGGTTTAAACCACAGATCTAGCAACATACATGGTCAGGAAATTAGCAGAAGTTCAGTGTCATTTTCTGATTGGAGAAGATGGAGCCCAGTTTGCAAATAGTGTTTTCCAGCAGCCAAACTTCACTTTAAGGCAAAGTAGAGAGAATGGAGGTACAACCAGTGTAAGGGTCCTCCTTAATTTGAATTCACCTCAAGAGCAGTTTCAGCTCCTCTTGTTTGCTGATGAAGTATTTGAATCACAAAATTAGAAATGCAGCTTGGACCTGTATATTTGTCAGTTCATATGCAAAGTATAAGGGCACAGACAATGTTCCTAGTTAAAGGTAGAGGAGTATTTATTATTTTTCACTACTAGTGACTCGGGCATCCCTTAGAAGAGGAAAAGGACCGTCTACCCCAATCTCTATTAGCTTAAAAATTCTCTGGAGGCAGAAATCCAGCCATCTGAGGCCTGATGCTGTTGAAGTATTCAACTGCTCTGTGCCTGGTCAGGCAGCATTGTGTCTCACAGGGCTGCTGGGTTCAACACAGCTCCAGCATGGGTTCAAATCCACTTACAGGCAGCAGCAGGGGATCTGGGTGGGTCATGCCATAATGATGGGCAGGATGCTGATAGGCACTTCAGGGTCCAAGGCTGGCATTGGGGCTCTCTGGGGCTGGCTGGAGGACGCTAAATTTGTGGGGTCACTGGCAGCAAGAGCTTGGTGATTTGGTGTTTGAGCTGTTTGAGCTCTGCCAGCTGCATGGGCCATCCCTGGGGCCTTTGGGAGGAGGAGGCAAATCCCTCCCTGTGTCCTGCAAGGTGTGGGGTGCCATGTGAGCATCACATGGATAGCTCCGTGCAAAATTATCTGTCTTCTGTAGGCTTGACTCATGTGCTGCCAGGGGTCGCTAATTGCAAAAAGGAACACTAGGAAGGTTTTTACCTAATGAAAAGGGTTCAAGGGTTCAAGGACAGGGAAGGTGGTAATTCTGCACAATTTGGCTTCTATGGAGAACACAGCAGTGGAGAATCTTACAAGGTAAAGACCTCAGAGAGAACAGACCCAGAAGTCAGTGCAGCTGTAAGACTGAACAGGAGCTGTAAAGAACTTTTTATGAGTGAGGAGAAACAAGACCTGAGACTGGAGCTGTTTAGCCAAAGCATTGGCCTAGTCTCATCTAAATCCTCAACAGCAAGCAAACATTTTAAAATTAATTTTCCAATTCACAAAACAATGCAGTCTTTCCCTTAATTAGATTAGTCATAACTGTGGAGTAGGCAGAGAAATAACACCTCTCATACTCTTTCTGTAAAGAAGCTAAATGCTTCCAGGCCTACATGAGTAGGAAAGATTTGACACTGCAATTAATTGAATTGTTGGGGATTTTTTACTATATTACAGCAGAGGCTAGCTGTCCTGATCAAACTGAGATTGAGACAAGAATGACTCCCCTGCTCCCCAGAGATGTGGCTCAGGGAGACAGGACTCTCCCATCCTATCCTATCCTCAATCTTCTATTTTTGGCTGTTGCAAACAGTGCCACTATCCATTTTGCTGCTAGAAAAGCCTCGGTTCTGAATTATTTGATATTAAGTTATAAGCAAGTATGATACAGTTGGAAAAAAGTTTGATTAGCAGGAATCCTAAATCAGCTGAGCACATAGGTGCACTGAGAAATAACTTTTCCAGTGGTGAAAATGTAAGTGCTGAAGCTAAGACCATGCTTTAGAGAGGAGACATGCTGGAAGTATTACGTTGGATAGACTTAAAAAAAATACAGCGCTGGGAGGAATTCCTCCATGAAAATATTTTCAAAAGCTAGTATCTCCCAGAAGAAAGGATTCCTGGATGTGTTGGCACCACTTTGGGGAATAAGATCTCCATGATGTCACCTAATGGTTTAACCTGTGGTAATAAAATAAGGGAGGAGTTGACTAAAAAGATGAACACAGGACTCTACACAGGTGGAAAAACCTGGCTGAGACTGCACAGCCAGAGCAGCCTAGAAAAGGAAAGCCCAGCACAAAAACATGGAGGCCACATATGTTGAGCCAAGAGTGTACTGCAACACAGCTGTCCTGAGAACAAAAACATTGTCCCAGACAGAATTATTCCAGAGCCGCCCACAGTTTCCCTTTTCCATCAGATTTGCCTCATTTCAAGACAGTGCCTACGAGGCCACAACTCTTGTTTCTCCAGGAGCCATAGTTATTTACTGTCACATGCATGGCCTGAAAGAAATGAAGTCCAAGTGAGAACCTGGGGATAAATTTGGTGATTGTTGAAGTGATTACTGGGGGGAAAAAACAGGAGAGACATTCTTCTTTGCTTTTTCAAAAGCTTTGGCTCCCTTTGGGCTCTTCCAGTCCCTGCTGATGGCTTTGCAGCATTCCCAACATGCCTGCAGATGGGGAGTGCCTCTTCCCAAACAAATATGCAGCCACATTGATGGTTTAAATGCATATCCACCTCCTGGACACACTGCTCAGAAACTCAGGCTGGACACTGCTCTCCATAGTTGTTTAAACAAAGCGAGTCTGCAAATTTTCTAACCCACGTTACTGCAGCAGTAGGAGCAAGGCTGGGTGTTTTTATTCCTGTTTTGTGTGTCCCTGCTTGGAATGGAGCTGAATCCCAGCTGCGGAAATGGTCTCCAGTCCATCTGCCAAGGGGAATTCAAGCAAACCTGCCACAGCTGATGGTCACAGGCAAAGAATCCAGCATGAATCACGCAACACCACGAGGACAAAATGGCCACACACCATTGGCTCACTTTGAAACTCATCTGGCTGGTGGCAAATGGCTCACTAAGCAACCTGTGAGCACGGGAGCATTCACCCTCTTGTGTTATTTGTGAGGTAGAGCCGTGCCCTTTGTGCAGCTCAGAACACAGAGAGAGCTCTTTGGCACGAGTGCCCATGGCTGGGTGCGATGTGCAGAGGCCTCAGCAGCTCCCTGTGGAGGGAGGGAGGAGCACCTGCTCGAGTGCACAGCTGAATGTGTCTGCATGGCAAAGGGGGTTCTGCTGTTTCCTGGGAATTATGCAATTCTGTATTCAGTTTTGGGTTGGTTCTATTTTGCACTTTTCAATTCTCAAACAGTTGAATGTTCCATCTAATTGTGGTCATGATTGTGATCACCTGCTGGTCTGCTACACAAGCAAAGCAATTGAGAAAATGAATCTTTGGATTCTTGGAGACTTCCATTTTAAAACAATGAAACAATTTTTCCTCTCTCACGAACATTAGCAAGTGGTGTTAATCTTTGACCTTTCATGCTCCCATGCCCACAGGTGATGACCCTCTCTGTGAAAAAATCCTTAAAAATTATATTTTAGTGCAAAGCACCTGAGCCCCAGAGGTGCAAAAAGCAGTACGAGCTGAACTGAAAACCTGGGGCCAAAGAGATGGACATGCTCGTCAAGGTTTGGGGCTGTGGAGAACTAGCCTGACACTTGCTTATAAAATGAAATTCTCATGACGTTACAGCACTGTGGAACTCAGAAAACCCTAAACCATTGGACTCCTGGTACATTCTTGACCAGTTGCCACCAATTGTGGTTGAACATATATGGGAACATGTGTGGAGGTGATTTCAGGTTGAATAAGGGAATAAATATATAAGACACACATTAAAAAAAGAAATGTAGTATTATGCATCCACTATGCACTGGAAGAATGGTAAGAACTTAAACATCATGGCATCACTCTGCCAGTATGTGTGTTGTCTGCAGTGTCTGTTTAGGGCATATCACCACTGTAAGACAATTTTCAATTTTATTCTTCCTGTAGACATTTGTAGCTGAAGTGCAGATGAGACATTAAGCAAAAAAATTAACAGGCCACTTTAACAGTCAGGAGAACAAGACACTAACACCCGTCCCAGCACAATACCAAATGCCCCGAGGCTCTGAGTCACACCACAGGGGTCCTTTCTCAGGTGTTTTGCTTTTCACCTTCAGCGGGCTGCCAGGTGGGTGGAGGGCAATGAAGCCTCCTATTAGTAAGTGTTCGGGAAGGAAGTGATGGGCCTTAATTAGTAATGACAATTTTACTTACTCATTTGACTTTTTGGGAGCTCTTAAATGGAACCCAGGGCTGGAAATCCCCATTTTGCCAAAGCTGGGAGGTGCAAATGAGCCAGCAGGTGTTCCTGGAAGCTTTTGTTTCCCAGATTGATCCATGATGGGGTCAGCCTTACTAGCACAGAATCAAGGAGCCCTGGTCAGGAGACCTGGCTTTATAAACCAAATCACTTTCCTTCCTAAGTGGCTGAAGGACAGGCAGTGCTGGGGTAGGAGCAGAGGACTCATCCCAGGTGAGTGGCTGGACTTGTGTGATAAGTGATAATGTGTACTGTGTTTCTTGCTGGACTTTATTATAGAATCACAGAATTGTTTGATTGGAAGGGCCCTTTAAATGTCATCTAGCCCAATGCCCCTGCAATGAGCAAGGACATCTTCACATGCATCAGGTTGTTTAGAGTTGTTCAGAGCTGCATCCAACCTGACCTTGAATGTCTCCAGAAATGGGGTATCTACCAATTCTCTGGGCAAACTGTGCCGGTGTCTTACCACCCTTCTTGTAAAAAACTTCTTTCTTATAGCTACTATAAATTGGCCCTCTTTTGGTTTAAAACCCTTATCCCTTGTCCTATTGCAATGAGCCCAGCTAAAAAGTTTGTTCCCATCTTTCTTATAGGTTCCATTTAAGTACTCAAAGCTGCAGTGAAGCTCATTAAAGGTCTGTGGCAGGTCTCACAGCATAAAAATTCCTACTGATCTCCCCTTTCCTCACTATTAGAGTATTTTCCCCACCTCTCTGTTCTCTCTCATTTCATCAGGGCTGGGAGCACATGGTCCATGCCTGCTGTGATATAAGGCTTTGCTGTTACAGCAGTGGATGATACTTCTCTAGGAGATACTTCTCTATGGCATAGTTTGGAGAAGTTTTGTGATGGGAACATCTAGTGATGGTCTTTTGTTTAGTGAGTGGTGTTCCATCTGCTCTTTCTGCCTTCTTCTTTAATGGTCTGTGTGACTTGAGGTTTTGCCTTTCTGGTCATCTAAAAAAGACAAATCCTGAGCAATTCAGAGGAAAAGTGATCTTGATCAAGTGATAAAAATAGTCACACAGATAAGTAATTTTCTGACCCCAAATAGTAAACCCAAAGTCTGGGTATAGCCTGCAGTGTCACCTGCAGCTGTACACTGTGCTGATCCCTCCCAGTGGGGCTCACCTGGGGGAGTTCAAGGAATTGCCAGCCCAGTGCTGGTTGTGCAGTGCTTGGCATTGGTGGGAGCTGTAGAAGGATGCAATTAAATTAATTACAGGCTGGTGATTTTGCATTCAATGAAATAATCACTCTTGAAAGCTGGCGGTATGGCTGAAGCTTTCTCCCAGCCTTAATATCGGGTTTCACTATCTTGCCAGAATGTGTGATTGACGTCAACCTGTGGCTGTGACAAAGGCTATAAGCTCAGGCTCACAAAATAACTCAGTGTGGGAGTCTTCAAAAGTCATCTGGCCCAGACCTTGCTCAAAGTGGGGCTAGTCCAAAGGCTGCTCAGTGGTGTGCAGGGTCAGCAAGAGGAAGCCCACGGCCAGTGCTAGCCAGGAAATCCAACTGGAGATTATAACATCCCATTCTTGCCTCAATTAACTTATGAACACCCTCACTAAGAAAAACTTTTTGTCTTTCCAGTGTTGAGTGGGAGAAAAGTAAAACAACATAGGTGTGCCAAGCTGTAACTGTCTCAGTTCATCCCTTAAGAATGTCTACCTAAAAATTAAATTGGGTTATATTTGTTTACTTAATTTTCCCCAGCAAATAGGAAAAATTAGAACTTGGCAACCACTTCCTACCAAGTCAGGCAGTTCTTGTGATGATGTTTGCCAGCTAACATATAGCTAGTCACAGTGGAGCTGAACACTAAAAATTTAAGTTTTTACTTGCTGACAGTCCTGCTTCACAGGAACAGCTGGGATGTGCAGTGCAAGAAGTCTGGTGGGCTTTAGGTTGGGGTAAAACTGCAATGGATGAGCTTTTCCACCTTCTGTGGATGCTGTCCTGCTCCCCACGTGCTGTGGTGCAAAGCAGTGTAGCCTGCATTTTGAGCAGCTTGGTGAAGCTGTGCTGTGAATGCATTAAATCTCCAAAGTAGGTTCTTGTGCAGTTGGTTATGTGTGCTGCAAATTCCCAGTGCTCTTTACTTATTCTGGTGCCCCATGTAGCCTAGGTATGAGAGGTTGCATTAACTTGGCTTTTCATTTGTGCATGGTGAAAGAACACCCAATCAAGAGAAGAAATGGCTCTGGAGTTGGTGGATAAGAGAAGCTTATCCTTAAGTTACAGACTTGAAGTAAGGGAAGATGCAAGCTATGTTCTTTTCAGTGCTTTTTCGTTTGGATGGAGAGGCTGCCCATTGGCAGGACTTTCTACCCCGAAACAAAGATAGGTCTTACAAGTTGAGCCTGGATCACAGGCTCTAAGCACAAGCATCATTACATGGTGCCTTTGTGCCTCTCCTTTGAGGAAAAGCATCATTGTGTTCAAGAAGGGGGAAATTCTAGAGGGTGCTTGATGATTTTCCTAAATCGTCTGAGTTGTGACTGTGGGCTTCACACAGAAGAGCCCAGTTCTAAGGGCAACACTCCCAGATGGATGTGAGAGCCTAGCAGGGCTTTGACCTGAAAGACCTAAAATGTAGAAAATGGCATAATCTGAGGATGATAAAAGCAGTTATTTCAGGTTTTCTCCATTTAAAAACTTTCTTGATACGTTTTGTACCCTTAGTAGTCCCTGCCACCATTAATGAGGATCTGTGGATACCATGATCTGTTCAATAGTAAATGCTTTTGTGGTATTTCATTTTAAACTTTCTTCAAACAGTTCACCTGTGGCTGATACAGTTTCTGAGAAAGAGAAGACTTCTCTTGTTTCACAGCTGGCAATTATTTTTTGAGTAATCTATATTTAGGGTGAAACTACACTTCAAAACAGCTGTTTAATAAATGGTATATTTAGGTTTTGCTATTCAAAATTAATCTTGCTTCATTTAAAAAACAGGATATTCTGCTACACGGCCCGGCCCCGCCCCCTGCCCCGGCCCCCGGGGCCGAACCG